>CM076415.1:3966918-4255797 GCA_038363315.1 Mugilogobius chulae
GGAGGCTTAAGATACAACCTACCTGGTGTGTATAGTAGCATTCTTACCCTTGGTCTAAAGGGAAAGAAATGTAGATAGAGCACAGTCTCCAGGACTTATTACTACAACAAGATCACTCAGTATACTACTGTATCTTGTTCACAGGTAGCCAGGGCAATTTACCAGTGAATTAGTTAGGGGAGCTTGAAACAGTCTAGGCAGGCCCAGTCAGAACAAAGGAAAGGAAGCTGAGTAGCAATGAAGAGGAGCAGAGAACAATGCAGAGAACAATAGAACAATAGAAACAGGGAACAATGGAAAGGAAGCTAGGGCTTACCAAACCAGTTTAGGAACAGGTTTCAGGAACAAGTTTGGGGTGGGTTTAGCCCTCCTAGGGGGAAGGCTTATCTGTATATAATACAGCCAGTCTCAGTCTACTTCCATCAGATTGAAAATGACTTTCGGATGAGAGTCGAAACGTCTTGATCTTCGGAAACACTGTCCAGATGACTACTTTGAAGACTTCTACTATGGCTCACGTCCTGGATGAATTGAGGGACTACACCGTCTTGTATTTATTAAATAAAATTTATTAATTCTGCCATTATTATTAAAATATACTAAATGTATTTTGGGTGAAAATGCCCCCAAAGAACAAATATTAATTAAATTATTCAACTTTACATCTACAGAGTTTGTCTATTTCACCGAGGTTTCAAATTTTTGCATCGTCTTCGGCGTTTTTATCACACTATACACTAGTGCCAATAAAAAAAAAAGTGGCTGCTGTACTTCCGGTGGAGCTCCACTCAATATGGCGCCCCCCATCGGCTGCAGCCAGACTCTTCTCCTCCATTTTTGGTGATAGACAGTAGCTCCATGGTCACGTGCAAAGGGGGAGGGGCTTGCCCAACTCGCTGAGTTCTGTTTAGCTCAGAATTTGGATTAACATTAACAACAAGGATACTTGGTGAAGGATAAACAGAGTAGCAAGTAGGACTACAACAAGGCGAGGGCCGGTGGCCCACGGACCTCCGGCGGGCCCAGCCCGAAAAGGCAACAGTGGAGCCACCTTCCACAGGCCCACCACCCGCACGAAGGACCATAGGGGACGGGTGCAGTGTGTTTTGGGCAGTGGTCGGGGAGAGGTCCCCAGATGACCGCACGGTCTCTGGCTCTGGGGACATAGAATACTGGACCAGCTCTACACTCTCCATCGGGTGCTCGAGGGTTCATGGGAGTTTGCCCAACCAGTCCACATGTGCTTTGTGGTTTTGGAGAAGGCATTCGACCGTGTCCCTCGTGGTGTCCTGTGGGGAGTGCACCGGAGCAGGAGCTGTGTTTGCATTGCCGGCAGAAAGTCAGACATGTTCCATTGCATGTTTGGACTCCGCCAGGGCTGCCCTTTGTCACCGGTTCTGTACATTGTTTTTATGGACAGAATTTCCAGGCACAGTCAGGGTCCGGAGGGTGTCCGGTTTGGTGACCACAGGATTTCAACTCTGCTGTTTGCAGATGATGTTGTTCTGATGGGCTCCATCAAGCCAGGACCTGCAACATGCACTGGGACGGTTTGCAGCCCGTAGTGTGAAGCGGCTGGGATGAAAGATCAGCTCCTCTAAATCTGAGGCCATGGTTCACGACCGGAAAAAGGCGCCTTGCCCTCTCCAGGTGGTTGGAGAGTTGTTGCTTTTAAGTGGAGGAGTTCAAGTATCTCGGGGTCTTGTTCACGAGTGAGGGAAGGATGGACGTGAGATTGAGGTGGATCGGTGCAAGCGTCTGCAGCGATGCATCGTGTTCGAACCGTTGTGGTGAAGAAGGATCTGAGTCGAAAGGCAAAGCTCTCGATTTACCGGTCAATCTATGTTCAACCCTCACCTATGGTCATGAGCTTTGGGTAATGACCGAAAGGACAAGATCGCGGATACAAGCGGTCGAAATGAGTTCCTCTGCAGGGTGGCTGGGCGCCCCCTCAGAGATAGGGTGAGGCTCAGTCACACGGGAGGAACTCAGAGTAGAGCCTACTCCCACATCGGAGAGGGGCCAGCTGAGGTGGCTCGGGCATCTGTACCTGGGATGCCTCCTGGACGCCTCCCTGGTGAGGTGTTCCGGGCATGTCCCACTGGGAGGAGGCCAAGGGGAAGACCCAGGACACGCTGGAGGGACTTATGTCTCTCGACTGTCCCTGGGGAACACGCGCTCGAGCTCGTGTGTACTGCACTGTCTACCCGGAGTGTGTCAGATGAGTCTTTGCCATGTAACTGGTTACCGGGATGACCCGTTTTGACGGCGCGAGCGACCGGTAGATTGCAATCAACTTGCCTCCTCCTGCATTATAACAGTAATATTTATTTATTATTATATTATTATTATTTTTTTTTTATGAAATAAATAAAATAATAATATAATATGAACAATTTTGCTAATCTCAAAGATAAAGTAGTTCGATGAGGCTTAACAAAATAGAAGATGTATCGGAATCGTGACCCATGTATCGAGACAAGAATTGGACAAAACAGAATCATCTATCCTTACTTCACACAACATTTCAGTCATATTATCACACTGGAACTGTTTGGAAAGGGTGACTTTAATTGTTAGTTCTATGAAATGTGTAAATGTAGCTGTAGGTTTGTGAAAGATCTGTTAAAGTCAAATGTTGCCAGTGCAGACTAAATCACTAGCCTATCAGTAGCCTCTGATAGCCTCTGAATAGTTCAGCACAATGTGTTTTAAGCTTTTTTTTCACAGTTATAAGCAAGACGTGTACGAATGCTAACGGGAGGTAGCCACAATGCTGTCAACAACCATGGCGCCGGCGGTGTGGCGCAGCGGTTAGCGCTCTGGCCTCATAGCAAGAAGGTTCTGGGTTTGATTCCCAGTCCAGTCGAAAAACAATAACAGACAATTAGCTCAATGATAGGCATTATTAGTCGAACAGAGACAGGACATTGCAAACTCATTTTCACCTGAATAGATTCACAAAAGATCTGTGCTGGGGTAAATCATTTCTACATTATTTTATTGCAAAAAAATTAGTACAGTCCCTTTCATAAAAAAATAATAATAAAAGCCAACGGTGAGATCCGTTTGGTTTGTTAGTAAGGACCACCCAAACAGATATAGTTAAGGGAAGATGACCCTCCCCACACACTTTATATAACCCAATTGAGAAATTATATAAAGTAATACACTATCAAAATAAGCACAATTAAGCCTAATTTAAATGGTTTCGTAACTTAAAATTTATACAAAAGTATACATTTTTTCCTGTGGGGGTCGCGATAATCTTTCTGGTGCAAAAGTGTTGCTCAATTGATATAAACGACAGCATAATATATAAACAGCAAAACTCCAAATTTAGTAATTTTAGTAGAGTTTTAAATAAAAGATAAATAAATCAATTTGCTGAGTTTTGCCAGTCTCCACACATCATGTGATGTCATCTGTTGTGCCCTCAGATAATCCAGAGGAGGATGGATGGTTCATTGAACTTTTACAGACCCTGGGATCAGTATGTGAGGGGTTTTGGTGAAGCTGATGGAGAATACTGGTTTGGTAAGAAAAAACATTTCACAAGTTTGTAAAATTGAATATATTATGAATTTTAGAGCACAAGTTTGACTTTGACAGGTCTGGAGTTTATGCATATGATCACAGCTCGAGGAGAAACGAGCTGCTGGTAGAGATGGAGGATTTTGTTGGGAATAAGGCATCTGCTCGATACTTTTCTTTCTCTGTTGGGGCTGAATGTGACCAATACAAACTGACAGTGTCTGGGTTTACTGATGGAGGAGCAGGTCAGTTCAAGAATGGTTTGTTTATGTGTTGTGTGATAACAATCCTTTTCTCTGCCTTTATACAGGAGACAGTCTCACTAATCACAACAACATGAAGTTCAGTACCTTTGACAAAGACCAGGATTCATGGGCAAACAGCTGTGCTAAAACATATTTTGGAGGTTTCTGGTATACTGCATGTCATCACACCAACCCCAATGGGATTTATCGCTGGGGCCCTGACAGCACCTATGCTATTGGAGTGGTATGGAGAACATGGAAAGGCTTTTACTACTCTCTGAAGTCGATCAGCTTCAAGATCCGTCTGGCCAAGTAAAACCCACAGCTCCAGCCGATTCCAGCTGTTTTTTTTCCTCCTGTAACCATTAAATTGTTGTTAATTTGGTGATGGCCAATACCAGCTGATCTGAGATTTGTACATTCTTCTAATCAAAGTCTGTTCATGTAAACTTTACAATGAATAAACACCATTTGAGCATCAAATTAATCAGATTGTTTACTCATCATAATGCATCCTAAGGGCAAATCCCACGCTATTTGTATGTATGTATTTTTTCTACAAAAGTAATTAAAAAGATATTTAAAATTCCCAGTTAGTCCCAAACAAAAGAAATACATTTTAAGATCCTGATTGAAATGTATCCGTCCGGTGAACTGCTGAGAGAGAGATTTAATATCGAGCAAAACGTCACCGGTACTTTCTGTGAATCGGACATTGAAACAACTGAACATATCAATGCATGTACATCAATGCATTCTGGGAGGACTCTCATCAAAAATCCAGCTACAACTGGACACTTTAACATGGGACATTATTACTTTTGGTGTAATCCTGAAGGACTTACAAACTCAAAATGTCTTTAATCTGTTATTAAAATGTAAAAAAAAATTAAAGCTATTTTTTCAGTATTTAAAAGACAACTTGAAAAAAAAAACTATATAACCTTGTTAAAATATATGAAAGGTAAAAGAGGACTTTTTCTCCTGGAAACTTTTGAAAATCTAAAGTAACTAGATACTGCAATTGCGGAGTGACTGCGCGCCGTGAAAATGTGGGAGGGGCCAAGCTTAAAGCAGCCATCTTGTCCAAAACGGCGAAGCGACTGTCAATCTGGGTGTAAATCATATTCTGCTTTTTTTTTAATGCCTGAACCCTTTTTAGTTGAACTTTGTTTTTTGCGTGTGCTATTGTTGCTAGTGTGTTTTAAGAGCTAAATCGGGACTGGACAGGCTGATCGGGGTAAAAGTAGATTGAACTAATTGATAGCCCACCCACTGACGTGATTGGATGTTGCCCGGAACTGACAAACTTATGGACCAATTAACAAGCTGCACAGGAGGGGACCGAGGAGGAAGCAGGAAATAAACACTCGAGCCAGGGAGAGGTGAAGGCGCGACGGAGCTGCTGGAAGGCCCTACCTGGGAGAGAAGCTGCAGTGGGTGATCACGGCGATCGAGCAACGCTGAATGCAGATAAGTGAACAGGAAAGTCACCTCATTGCCTAGTCCCTTCTTAAGCGTGTGTGGCGGTCATTGTGGCCAAGAGTGTGAGGTCTGTTTTGTTTTGACCAGCTCTGCAAACTCCTGGATCCAGCGACCAGAGTGCGGCGGTGGGCGGTGTGAAGGAAGACAGAGTCACGCCGGGAGGAGATCTCTTCGATACAACGCCAGAAAAAGAGCTAAGTGAAGGAATGTCGGCCCGCATTATTAATGGCTCATTGTAAATAGCGTGTTGGTGTGTGAGGCCGCTTATTGAATAAGGCTGTCGATTTGATTTGACTAGCGGGTACGACGCAATCCAGACCTGGCTGCCTGGCAAGAGGAAGATCAGGGGATCCAGATGTGGGGGACCCGCTTTGGAGGAGTACACTGCCGTTAAAGAGCTAAGTAAAGGAACGTAAATAAAACACGCCTTGTCTGTTGTGATTGTGGCCATAGCAGGGAGAGGCCTATTGAGTAAGGCTGCCTATTTGATTTGACTAGCGGACCGACGCGACCCGGAGCCGGCTGCCTGAGGAGAGGAAGACCGGAGGAGCCAGATGTGAGGGGCGCGCTTTGGAGGAGTACACCGCCAGTAAAGAGCTAAGTAAAGGGACGTCAAAAAGCATAGTATTGGAAATCATTATTTGTCCATGCTGTCGAAGTCCTGAGTAAGACTCTCTATTTGATTTGACTAGCCTGGCTGACGCAACCTGGGCCTGGCTGGAGGACGTGGGCGACCCTCACACGAGGAAGGACCAGAAGGGGGAATTTTCCTTTGAGCCCTCCCCCTGCCCTGAGCGGAATTGACTTTTATCCTTTTTTTATGGTTCTTTTAAATGTCCCAAACTGAACTGACTTTGATCCTTTTAACATTTCATTTTAAATGACTTTCTTATCTTTTTTAAAGAAAAAGAACACTATCTCTGAAAACAATTTAAATTGACAAATAAATTGTTAAAGAAAAAACCTTGCCAGTGTTCATTTCCAAACCACTTGGTGTACAGGACGTGATAAGTCTGACACGACATTACGGCGTCCTGACGGTAATAGTGTTGGCAGTTGAGTTGGTGGCTAGATGTGAGTCTTTTCCTGTATATTAAGGGGTACAGACTACACCCTGTGGGTTGTAAGTTTTCCAGTATTGAAAACGTCATGTTAAAGTGTAAAGGTTTAATTTACTTGTCAGACCTGGGGATCAATCAGGCTATCTTGTGATTCACAGTCATTAACTTTATCCAGTAACCTAGTAGAGATATGAGAATCAATGGCTATGTGAGGAAGGAAAAAAATGTGTTTTCAGTGAGAAAGTTAGCAAGTTGAAAGAATCATGTCTGGATTCGAACCTACGACCTGTGGAATACCAATCAAATGTTTTAACTACTGGACCACAAGGTCACTTGTGAAACAAGTATCAGATATTGGTGAAAAAGAATGAAGACCCATTCAATCATAATACAGTATAAATGTTGAACCTGTGTAGTGAAATATCATTGGAGGAGAAAACATTGTGAACAGGTAAAATTTGTGAAAAACTTAAGTTTACCTTTAATGATCACAAACAATGAACTTATCAGAAGTAGGATAAGCTATGTGTCATGAATTATATCTTACAAACCACATCTTTAGACATCAGAATCTCAATAATGGCTTATTGAAGAGAATAATGTTCCTTCACAATGTCAGCAGAATTATTTTTTACCAACCTGTGTGGAAACAAGTACCTGACCCTATCACAGACAGTTGTGTCTGTATCGTGGTGCAACATCAGTTCAAAAAGGAAAACAAAATGCCAATGCAAATGAGGGAGTCATGTGAGGCTTATTTTGTTTCTGGTTGGATCTCTTGAGAACCAAGTGGAAAGTAAAAACTTGAAATATTTTCTTAAAGATCTTCAGGGAACAAGACATCTCTTTCATTTCAAATTGAACAACTCTTTCATAGTGAGTAATGCATTGGGTTTTCTTACAAATAGTTTTCATCATTTCTTGTCATTTAAAAGGTGCCAACTCCGGGATTTGAACCAGCAACCTCTGGTGTGTGAGGCAAGAGCAGTACCACTTGGCTATATGTTCTGTGATACAAATTCGTCTAAGAGACAAAAAGAAACTTAGGAGCAAATCAAGTCATAATGCACAACACCTGTGAGGCAGACCGAATGCAAAGTAAGTTATGTCAAACAGTTATATCTGTTTGCCTCCAGTTGATGCAACTAGTATTTTATAATTTAGAGTCATCTCAAGTACTAAAGTAATAATTGTTAAATCATATTCTTTTTAGTGATAAATACATTTCACCATGTTGGCAGTTCTTCATTTCACATTTTTCATAATTTAACATTTGACAGTGGTGGTCCTTGATCTGGGAACCTTTGATTTCCAATACAGTGACTTACCCACTCAGCCACATGTTCTGTGATACTTCATTGTCCAAGATACAGGGAAAAACTGCCAGGTGCCAATCAAGTAATAACGCAAAACACCTGTGAGCAGACCTGTGCAGTGTGAATTGTGTCAAAGGTGACAGCACACAGTGAGAAGATCAGATAAGGTTAAACATCAAAAGTGATAAGCTTATAAAGTGAACAAATATTTAAGGGGAGAACACAGTCAACAAGGAACTTAGTCATAGCTAAATCAGTTAAAACAAGTATCAGTGAAAGCACATCAACAGTTAACTTAGGCACAGTTAAATCAGTAAAACTATTGGATTTTAACATTTTCACCTAAAACGAGGTGGCACCCTTTTAGCGGTACAGGAAGTGATGGATGTCGCAAGCCATCTATGCTGCTAACAGGTTAGCATACCTTTACCAAATCCTTAAACTAAACCAAATTAATTTAAACTAAGCCTAACCTTAACCTTGCCCAAATCCCTTAAGTATTTTTTTATATAAGCTTTGCTAGCGTATAGCCACTAGGCTGGGTTTGCCAAAAGCCTTCCAATACATAGGCCTACAATACATATCATACAGGGGTCACGATATGATACGCATTCCAATACATGTATCCCCCGATATAGTTCCTCAGTAGGTTACGTAGCATGTAACTTTGAATATGTAGAATAACAAAATGGAGAAGAATTGTATTTTCACATTGCTCTTTATGTTAGATACAAGTGTTCAACAGATCAGTATTTTTTCAGCTCAATAGTTTCAGCCTTCAAGCAGCAATACAGGTTCAGAGGAGTAAAATTAAATTTTTCACATTCTTCTTAACAATTTACACAAAGACTGAAACAAATCTGTAGCAAATCTGTTTGCTTTTTCCAAAACATCAGAAGATGTAACAAATTATATAGTGTCTTGTATCTCCATCTTTTAGCAAGATACATAATGATTTGCCTAAATAATAGAACCATCTGAAGGTTGAGCAAATACTTTATCCTAACTCAGTTCTGTTGCAATAGGAATTGCTTATGTTGTTTTGGTTCCTACACAGACTGTTATTATTGATGCACACTGAGAAATGTGGCCGCTGTGCTTACGTGCAGAACTGTTCAATAAAAGTTCCCTGTGTGCAGTTTGTAGAGTCATGAGACAGAACAAGCTGAAACATGGTGGCAGCGGAGTGTAAATCGAACTCCAACGTTTTGGTGCAGTGTGGACTGAACAGGTACACTGACGATAAAAGTTGAACGCAGCTAAGCGGCGCTAGCGTTAGCAACATTAGCCTGAAGTAAGCGGAGCGCTCAAGTAAAAAAAAAAAGGACGGGTTAAAACCACCCCAACAGTGGCGCATGGACACAGCTAATCTCGCTAAATCGTGGAAGTCATGGAAAGAAGTATTTACACTGTACATAGAGTTGGTAATGCCACTGGCAGAAGAAACGGCGAAGTAAAGTTGCTGTACTATCTCATCGGACAAGGCAGGGAGCTCTGTGACACGCCGAAGGGCTTAACGGCGAAAGTGACTGTTAAAGACTTGATGGCCTTTGGATGAAAATTGAAGTAAATGAAACTGTGGAAAGATACCGATTTTTGCACGAAATCAAGCTCCGGCAGAAAGTATCGATAAATTCGTGACTGACTTGAAAAAACTTGCCAAGCACGTGCAATTTTGAACAACTGAAAGACTCACTGATAAGGGACAGGATTGTTTGTGGCACATTTAGCTCAGCGTGGAGAGAAAGGCTACTCCGACAGGACAAGCTCGACTTGGAAAAGTGTCTACAAATATGCAGAGCAATGGAAATTTCACGTGAGTACAGTAATGCAATAGAGGGACAAAACGCAGAAGACCTACATGCAATCAAGCAAACAACAAGAAAAGTTAAGTACGGTGAAGTGGCATGCAAATACTGTGGGAAACACATGAAAGACAGAAACAAAATGCCAAGCTTATGGGAAAAAATGCAAGAAATGACAATCACTTTGCCGTTATGTGCAAAAGCAAAACACATAACAAAGCGTTCAAAAAGACAGTACACACAATAGCTGAAAGTGAATCAGACTCGTGTGAGGACATCATGACTGTCACAGCTGTAACTGAATCTAAGGCAGAAGTGAATCAGATGGGAGACCAACAGGGAAAAAGGAACAACTTTTTGCTGGTATGTTGATTGAAAACAATGTTGTGAAATTTCAGATTGACTGTGGTGCCACCTGCAATATCATTCCAATCAACCTGGTAAATCCAAACGTTAAATTGGAGAGCACTGACAAAGTTCTGGTGATGTACAACAAGTCAAGGTTGGTTCCACTAGGTAATGCAGGGTAAAAATGACCAATCCCAGTAATCACAAAAATACAGAGTGGAGTTTCAAGTTGTGAGTGAGGTTTGTAAAACTACATTGCTGGGACGTCGCGCAAGTGAAGAAATGAAACTCATTCAGGTACAATATGACAACATTTATGCATTGGACAGTATTGTTACCAAAGAGCCAGTGATCGGAGACACATGGCAAATGCAGGAAATAAAGACTGAGTTTTATGACGTGTTTACAGGCGATGGCTGTTTGCAGGGTGAATCTAGACTTAAAATAGACACCACAGTACAGCAGTCAAACTCCCAAAAAGAGTTTCGATGATGAAACCCAGTGGCGAAAGTGTCGATGATGAAACCCAGTGGCGGCTCCTGATAATTTCTCTGGAGGTGCTATGATCAATACATTGCCAGCTATCAAAGCCCAATGCCCATATATACAGTATATATATAATATATTATATATATATATATAAATGCAAAAATGCACGAATATACAATCTCCCACCTTCTGTGTCTGATGCCTAAATTTGGCCTCGGGGGTCTAGCTGTTAAAAAGAGCTTGTTGAGTGCTGAATATTTTGAGTTGGATCACTATTCGCGGCTCTCTTGGCTGTGTTTTGACTGACACATGAACGTGCCTTGCGTCGTCACGTACATCTGCATGACGACGTACAGCGTAGGTGCAAGCACTCGCGAGTCCCATTAGTTTGCATTGTAGGGCTGAAACTTAAAAAAAAAAAAACGCTCTTACATTAGATTCAATGGAAGCAGTGGGTGCAATTTTAAGTCAGGCTGAGATCGCACCACAAGAGGCGGGACTATGCACCGGCAGGAGAAAATAAGCTCTTCTGATTGGACAAGGATTTTTAAGGGCATTTAATCAGGTTTGAATCAGGTTTAATCGGGTTTGACCAACTTTGACTACACATCTCGCTCATTTTTTCCTCTTTTTGTTGGCGGTGCGTCGCACCTATCGCCCTAATGACGGGCGCCCCTGATGAAACCACTTAAAGAGGAGCTCCTGAGTCTTGTGGACAGACAAATAATAGCACCTGTGGAAAGCAGTACAGAGTGGAATAGTGGCATGGTGTCAGTACAGAAACCAAGCAGCAGACCGAGAATATGCATTGACCGAGACCGCTCAACAAGCTTTAAAAAGGACCTCTTCCAACAATCGATGATGTATTACAAAGCCGGCAAAAGCAAAAGTTTTCACAGTAAAGCAGGGTTTCTGGCATGTGAAACTGGATGAGGAGTCAACCTATCTGACAACGTTTTCGTTGGTTGAGAATGCCAATGGGCTTAGGGTTAGGGTTAGCCCAGCACCAGAAATATTTCAACGTAGGCTGACACAAGCACTTGAGAACTTGCCAGGCCCATACATCATCGCGGATGACATTCTGATTACAGGTGAAGGTGAAACACAACAAGAGGCATGAAAAATCCAACAGGAACTTGAGACTTTTCCTGGAAAGGTGCAGGGAGAAAAACATTAAACTGAATGCGGACAAATTCAAACTCAGAAAGAAGAGGTCCCATACATTGGACACTTGCTCACGTCTGAGGGACTAAAAGTTGACCCAGAGAAAGTGTGAGCCGTCACTGAAATGCCAGCACCAACAAATGTGAAAGATGTGCAGAGACTTGTAGGGCTTGTGAACTATTTATCGAAGTTCTATGAGCATCTGTCAGATGATTGTGAGATACTAAGGCAACTCACTCATAAAGAAAGTCTCTGGGAATGGACTGATGTACAAGAAGATGCATTCAAGCGCATAAAGACAAAATCACAGAAGTTCCAATACTCAAATACTACAGCCCAGAAGAAGAGCTGACTTTACAGTGCGATGCAAGCGAAACAGGGCTTGGGGCAGCTCTGACACAAGGAGGCAAACCAGTTGCATATGCAAGTCGTGCTTTGACACAGACGGAAAGAGGATACACACAGATCGAAAAAGAATGTCTGGCTATCGTTTTTGGCATGGAAAAATGTCATCAATACACCTATGGTCGTCCAGTCAGAGTTCAGTCAGACCACAAACCTCTAGAGACTATCATCAAAAAACCTCTCATAAATGCTCCAAAAAGGCTGCAACGCATGCTTTGAGATTACAAAAGTATGACATTAACATCATATATGTTCCAGGACGTGACATGCTACTCGCTGACACTTTGAGTAGGGCATACTTACAAAATAGCAACAAGATTCAGACTGAGTTAGAGACTGAATATGTCAATATGGTAGACTATGTGCCAATCTCGTCTGAAAGATTAGACACAATACGCTCAACAACACAAACAGATCCCAAACTGCAGATCCTGATAAAAACTATGACTCTTAAGACTCTTAAGCAGAAGAACAAGGACACTCTTACCAATCAGAGACAGTCTACTACAACCAGAAGTGACCAACACAGGTCTGGACTTCTAAAAAGACAGAGACAATCAAAATACTACAACCAAGCTGCCAAGGACATGGACTCTTTGAAACCGGGTGATGCGGTGCGTGTTCAACCATTTGGTACAAACACCTTATGGAACAAAGCTAAAGTGAGCACACCACTTGGTAACAGGTCATATGTCGTAGAATTAGACAAAGGCAGTGTTCTCAGAAGGAACCGCCATCATTTGAGGAAAACAGTGGAAGCACAATTGGACATGTCGAATGAACCTGAAGCAGAAATGATGCTCAATCCTGCAACCCAGGGCACTGTGAGCCCTCAGAGTACGACTACAAGGTCTGGGCGTGTGGTACAATGTCCTAAACACCTCAATGACTTTGTTTGTGCTTAAAGTGATAACCCTGGTTTAAGAAAAAAAAGGGAGAGAAAGATAAGCAATGTTCATATTGTTATGGGAAAAAAGGTAATGTTTACAATGCAGTTGTTGAAGGCACTAACACCAATGCACTAGGTTATTGAAAAGAGTAGATATGTTGAAATGAAAGCTAGGGCTTGTAAAATTGATTAGATTTAAGTGTTTGCTTTCTGAGTTGTGAGTTTTGGAAAATGTGTTTAAATTAGACAGCATTGTGTTTAAAACAAAAGATTCCATACCTTATTATTCAATTCAGTAACCTCAGTGAGCGTTTTCTCAATGCTCTCCTCCGCCACTTCACCTTCAAAGATGTCTTCCATGGGGCAGCTTATTTTGGGGAGATTGGGATGGCAATGGAAGAGGAGAAAGTAGGGACGAGGGACTGTATTTGGTTGAAGACTAATTATAAAGGAAACACTGTCTTGAGTCTTTAAAGCCAAAACATATTTCAATTTTAACATGTTATACAATTTCTCAGTTTTCAATATTCAATTCTTAAAATAATCATTATCAGATTTAGCCTAATTAAATGATTACAATTTGTGAGTGTTTGAAACTACTTTTACAGCAAGAAAGGAAGTTCTGTGTAAAAATTAAATACATTCCAAAATTCCTTGATTTGGTCACATTTGAATAGGTGGTGTGCCGTGGAAAAAATGTTAGCAAAAAAGTGTGCCGTGACTCAAAAGGGTTGGGAAAGACTGCATTAAAGGATCTGTGTATTATTATCAATCTATACTATTTTGGTGTCATTTTAAAAGTAAATTATAACCTAAATCAATCCAAAACACTTCAGTATAAATTAAAATACTAGACCTATTTATAGCTACTAATTGTAGATAGATTTGTTTATCTGAATAGGACTCATTCAATATGTCTAAATTATCAATTTAAAACATCAAACAAAGAGAAAACATTTGATTAGTTGCGTTTAAAGGGACTGTTCTCGATTTATTTGCAACAAGATAACTTAAAAGCAATTTCCCCCTAGCCCTGATGCCTTGTTAATGTATCTATTCAGGTGGAAATTAGTCCCAAGTCCTGTCTATGTCTAATAAAATCCTGTTTGTGTGCAGCTTTTTCTGTTTTTGTTTTTAGCATTGTGGCTAACTGTTGTTAGCATAGTGACTCACCTCGCTGCTAAAAGCTGTGAAAAAACATTAAAACTCATCATGATGAACAATTCTGAAGCTCAGAATGCATTAGCTACGTGAGGAAATCATGTAGCCTGAAGGAAAAAGGTTAAAATTAATTATTTCTGTTTGTTTACATTTTAGGATGCAAAAATCAGGTACAGTCCCTTTAACAAGGGTATGCGAAAAAGCAATCGCGATTAATTTATTTCAGATTTGCGATTAATTAGTGAATCGATTCCCGGCCCTAATAAAATACTATCCTACGCAGAGTGTTTTTATGGAAGCCCGTTTCCGCCAGAGAAAAAAAAAAAGGCGCGCAAAAACTCAGAATTTCGAGTTTTAAAACTCAGAATTTCGAGTTTGGTGTGGAGGCATATAACCAGGAAACACCGTTACAACGACACAATGACGTTTAATTAGAAGCTTAAAGACTGCTTTACAACTAATGAAATGCTGCTTTTACTGGAGCATTCACATAGAACAAACGTAAGCAACGCACTCTAGAACTAATTTTAAGCATAAACACATAATTTTAAGAATCGATAAGGAATCGGATCGATAAGAGGAATCACTAATGGCATTGATATTGATAAAATCTCATCAATACCCATCCCTACTCCCGAGGGAATGACTGACTGGGAACAACGATCCACCGGTATATTCACTCCAAAACTAGCCAAGCCTCAGCGTGAAAAGGGCCTATGGAGCGGGAGCGCGCATCACCGTCCCGCACCACTACACATTTAAGATCTGTAACACCCGTCCAGAAAATTTAAGACAATACTACTACTGACTACTATGAAAACGTTTAAATCTAGCTTCAAAACATTTCTCTTCGTCTGTGCATATGACGAAAAAGGTTTTATCTGCATAGATGATTTTTTGTTTTTAAGTTCTATATTTCGAATTGTACATTTTATGGTTAGATATTATATTTTATAATGTGTATGAATTGTGCTTTGCAAAAAACATCTGCCTTGCCTTGTCTACAGCAGTGGTTTAAACACAACAACGATCCAAAGATTAATCGATCCATGTGAGCTCTGTCAGTCCATATAGTGTCCTGTAATGTTTGTGGCTAAAGCAGTACTTCTCAAATAGTGGGGCGCGCCCCCCTGGGGGGCGTGATGCGATGCCAGGGGGGGCGCGTAACAGTCCACTAGATCAATAAGCTCCAGGCTATCGGTCCTAAATCAGCGCGTTTCATAAAATCTGTCCCATTCACGTGCCTTCTGCCCTGCTTTGATCGTGGTGCGGTGTCGGTACATTTCCACGTTTGCGTCTCTCCACTTGTGTAGGCTATGTGTGCAGCAGCGGTCCGACGGCACCGGCGCTCGCTCAACCGGGACAGAGCAGCGTCAACAAGCCGAGGTCGCGTGTCCGTGGTAAAACGCCTGATCTGCGCTCGTCATTTCACCAACTTTACTCCACACAAACGGTACGGCTTGATCATTATAACAGCGCCCAGCGCCGCTTTCAAAGCCTTTTTTTCAGCCTGTGAGCTGACTACACTGTAAAAATAACACTGCAAAAAATATGAATAAAAATATATATATATAAACTTGCAAGTGTAAAAGTACAAAATAAGTTAATATTTTGAACTTGTTTCAAGTTGATATTGATTTTTTCTTTGTTAATGTTTAAAGGATACACTTTAGATATACTTATACACTTTTTATAGATAATAATCTGATTTGTAGTCACTGGAGTGGTAGGGGGGGGGGGGGGCGGCAAAAATAATTGAGAAGCACTGGGCTAAAGTGACCAAGCCTTTAAATAAAAAGCCCAAAACAAGCAACCTTTGAAAAAAAAAAATTGCTGAACGCAGCATAAGTATCTGTGTTTAGCCTCACTTTAAAAACTTTACAATAAAAATGATTTTTTACTATTTCAGAATCAAATGCTTCACTGTAAATATTTTCACTGGATTTCCTTTTTTCCCTTTAAGCTCTGTGTGGCGTAACAACCACAGTGAGGCCTGTGTTGGAGTGACGCCACCTCAAAGTTCCTCAAAGTCATGTTTGTGACAGATGCCTTGCAACAAACGGCCACTTTTGCTGTTCCTGTCCACTTTGAGTGAAAACATACTGTTCAAGTCAATAGGTGTGGTTGAATTGTTGAATTGTTCAGGTCACACACTTCAGAACACATTGTTACAGAGGGAAGACAATGCTTAATTGGCTTAAAGTGTTGCAATGATAAAACTCCACTCAACTTATTGTTTCCTTCACACCACAAACTAACACACACCACCAGAGTAATAAATCTAGAGCTCATGATGAAGTGTGTATGCTTGAGTTTACATGAACTTGAACTACTGGTCTTCAAAGATTATTTTATAATAATAATAATAATATAATAATAATAATAATAATAATAATAAGCATCATAATAATCATCATAATAATCATCATAATAATAACAATATAACAATAATAAAAATGTTGCCTCAGATGAATGATTGAGTCCCAACCAGCTCCAATACATTTCAAAAGTGCAAAAGTAAAAGGTGTTGGCTGTAAAATGGTAAAGATGCTTTTAATAGAGGTTTATTCAGCTCTATAGACGATTCATATTTTGGGAGAAAACAAACTGAAAATCACAGTTGAATTTGTTCAAATACCAGGAGGTTGGTATTTGAATGTACATGTAACAATCAATGACGTATGCCTGGCCTGGAAGTGGCAAAGGTTTTAAATGACAGAGATACATCCAAAATAAAACAAATATTCATCTTTTCTTCTCCCTTTCCTTATAACACACCACTGTCAGGTCTCCATGTGCGCGCAATGTCTCCTTTGTCCATACTCTCCAGGCCTGGAACAGACGTGTGCTGGACTCACTGCAGCGCCCACTCCTGCCTCCGTATGCACTCGTTACATCCTTTCTCTGTCTCTGAAATCCTGGAGCACAGGACCATGTACACATCGTCTGTGTGCAGTCAGTGTGTTCTTCAGCCATCATCCTTGTAAAATAAACACAATGCAAGGCTGTGGTCCAGCCTGATCAGTTTCGTTTGTGTATGAGTTGCTAATTCTATAAGAGCACATAAAGTGTGAGAGCGCATGAAGACTGGGACCAAGATCAAGCACACACTAATGTGACCTCTGGTTTCACCTGAGTCTGTGCTCTGTTGGAGATGCAACTAATTGTCTTTTCAATGAGGACTTTTAGTTTAAACAGACTGTGGCATGACGAGGGTACTCTTAGCTAAAATTTAGACGAAATAAAAGTGGGTGCTTAAATTAGTTTTAACATTAGCTGTAAATAAATAAAAGAAAACAAAAACCAACAACGCCAACGGGATAGACCTAAACCCGGAAAATAATAAAACTAACAAACAAAAAGGCAACACAGGTTTGTTTGAACATTGAATACAAAGGCGATTGTTCCATTTAGCATATTCACATTTATTTTTTTGATGCCAAATGTAATCTAATCAAATTTTCTCTTCCAGTCCACTTAAATATTCTTACAGTCAGTTTGTTCACAATCAGTTTGTTCACAGACACATGGAAAAAAAGGGCGAGAAGACGACGAAAAGACAATGAAGGCAAGCGAAAGGCAAGGCAGCAGGTGCCCGGCGCATTGAGCCCTGGAACCTGTACAAGAAAGAACAACAGTTGTTAAGCTACAGGCTGGGGCTAGGCTAGGCTAACACCACAGGAACCAGAGCAATAACGTACCGCACTCCCACAACGAGCCATCACCCGACGACTACCCCAGTCACCAGCTTCAACGTCGGACCCCGGTGGGGGATATGACCTGCCACACCACCAGCTTCAACGAGGGACCCCAGGACTGCTAGCCGCCAACCCACGGAGCGATGAGGCGCTGCGGCGGTGCGCATCGCGGGGCTCTGCTTCACCGCGGCACTACAGAAAGGTCTCATTAAGCGTTTGCTAAGCTAAATCATCAGAGAACTGGAAAGCGTAACAGATTCGTACCTGATAGAGCCGATGACGGCGCACAACCTGACTGGCAAAGTCCAAAACAGACGGACAGCGGTTGTCTCAGAGACAGACGAAGTACCGAGGTCTGAACGGAGCTTTTATATTAGGCGTCGCCCCCACTGGTCACCGCCACAACTAACCCATAATGTCTCAGGACTATTGATCAAGAAAACAGAAAACACATGTTTTTGAGGCAAACTTAATTCATATTTAAGCTTACTGCATTTTGCATAAACTTTTTCTAAACTGAAGACAAATCTACAGTTTATAGTCAAAAGCAAACGTTTTAGCTGATTTTTTCGCGCTGCTCATTTCTCACACTGGTAAATGTACTAAAAGGTCTCACAGCAGACCTAGAGTGTGGCCATGTCCTTAAGACAGGGGTGGGCAATTATTTTTCCCGAGGGCCGTATTTGAATAAAGACGAGGGGCGGAGGGCTGGATTATGATCATTGGTGTAAATAAATATAACTATTGCAAGTACATTTCTGTTAAATACAAGCTTTTTATTCAGTTTTATCCATTTATTGATCCATTTGCTTTGATTTTCATTAAGAACACAAGTGAAAACACATGTTCCATAGCTATACTGTAAGTCAATCAAAAATAGAAATACAAAGAGTAACAAAATGTGCTGAGGGCCTGATGAAACCAGGCCGCATCCGGCCCCCGGGTCGCAATTTTCCCAGGTCTGTCCTAACACTTTAGAGGGCCTCTTAGCAACCAACAGAAGAAAAGTTATGTCAGTGCCGAGGAGAAAATAGGGCAGACAGAGTTTAAGTCTGTAGAGCCAGAGTCAGCAAAATGAACCAACTCATAGCAGGACCAGGGAATATGGAAAGGGTGTGACTGTCCAACAGTCCATAAACATGAAGCCACACCTAATTTAAAATTAAAGCATAACACGTTGTGCAACTCATTCCATGAAACTTAATATTAGGTTCTGAGAAATTGGTTTGTTTCTTCCGTGTGTCATATTTGGCTCTGGTAATAAATAGATCGCTTCAGTCCAAGATAAAAGCCAAACACGCCTGACATTGAGCAGGTCTCTCTCTCTGGACTGTCACAGTTTGTGCTTAACAGAGGTGAATTTGAGCTGAAATACAAAGACAATGATGGTAAGAGCAGAAGGACACTTTTCACATCATGTTTGTTGATTTCAGTTTGTTGATCATTGATTTTATTTCAGCCTGTGCTTCTTCTGATGTTTCTGGCTCCACTGCTGATCTGCTGCAGTGCTGAGGAGAAACCTGTGGACTGCAGTGACATCCTTCAACAGGATCCACACAGCTCCAGTGGAGTCTACACTATTTATCCATCCAATAAACGGTTTGGAGTTCCAGTTAAGTTTACATAACAAATGTATTTTCTTGAATGCCTTTGTGTGCAGTTGGTCATAATTGTGTCTTTGTAGGTCTACTGTGACATGGAGACAAGCGGAGGAGGCTGGACAGTGAGTTTATGAATGAAAGATGATGCACATATAGAGCAGTTATACTAGTGCTGACACAGATAGTGATGTTTTAATTCAATTCTGGTGTTGGGTTTGGGTTTCACTGTAACTTCTCAGCCAGAAAATGTAAACAGCCGTTTATTATCGTGTCAGGGAATGGACTGTGTGCACGGAATTTCAGTTGGCTTGCGATTGTTCAAAAATGCTAACTTCTGTACATACAACCATTTCCTGTTAGCGTTAGCATTTAGACACAATTATGTCTCTTTTTAAACACAGAAGTGTTCTCTGATGAAATATTCCTCTAATTGGTAAAGTCTTTAACATGTTTTCTGTAACATTCACTACAACTGTCTGATCTAAAGAGTATTTATTAGTTTTAAACTGATGTAGTGAAAACCTCATTGAAGAGTATTGAACAGGAAGTCGTTGTATGTACAGGATGTGCTATTTTAAACCAAAACAAAACAACTGCACTCAGCCAATGGGCTCCGTGCACGGAATTTCAGTTGGCTGCGTACGTTCAAAAATGCTAACTTCTGTATGTACGACCACTTCCTGTTAGCGTTAGCCTTTAGACACAATTATGTCTCTTTTTAAACGCACAAGTGTCCTTTGGTGAAATATTCCTCTGATATGTAAAGTCTTTAACATGTTTTCAGTAAAATTTACCACAACTGTCTGATCTAAAGAGGATTTATTTGTTTTTCTATGAGGTTTTCACTACATCAGTTTAAAACGACTAAATCCTCTTTAGATCAGACAGTTGTGGTAAATGTTACAGAAAACATGTTAAAGACTTTACATATTAGAGAATATTTCACCAGAGACACTTGTGTGTTTAAAAAGAGACATAATTGTGTCTAAATGCTAACGCTAACAGGAAGTGGTCGTACATACAGAAGTTAGCATTTTGAACGTACGCAGCCAACTGAAATTCCGTGCACGGAGCCCATTCACCCAAAGACTCAATCAGTAAAGAACAAACCAGAGACTACACCACTTGTTGATTTTACTGTGTGTGTGAGCTAACTGCCTGAGTTCAGCATTAAAGCTCTTGCCCTCCAGACAGTTTAAAAAAATTATCTTCTCATTCCAGCCTATTTTCCCTCACACGTCTGACAAAAATCGTCTAAATTTAAAACTGAAACAGTTTCTGAACTGAGTCTTTTTAAAGCTGTATCCCTGTAGTTTTTGCTTCTGAAGTCCAAGAGGCTCTCATCAGAAGTGAGAACTTTTTCCAAGCAAAAGAAAAACACAATCTAAATTCCGCCAAACATTTTTTGATAGATATAAGCATTGGTATAGCTTGTGTTGACAGCTGAGACATAAATGACACTAGATTTGGCTTATTTTGGGTTTTGACATTTCCTCTGTAAAAGCTGAAGGCAAATAAAGTAAAAATGAGTTTTAGGGACCTAAAATTACTCAAAGAAATGTAGACGGAGCCAATGCAAAAGTCCTATTCAAATTTTGGAATTTTCGGGGATGCCGGAATGATACGGGGTTCAAAAGGCATTGATATGACACGTTTTTTTGGTTGTTATCGCTGAAATAACGGACTGCCACTGACACCGGCACACGCTAGCACAATCAGTTTCACAAACTGTAACTTCTCAATTTTTAATTGTGGGCTGTAGGTTTTTTAAGGATCTGTTAAAGTCAAGTGTTGCCAGTGCAGAGACTAATTTCTGCCATAATTACACATGACAGACAATACAGTTTCTATTCTATTCTAAATCACTATCAGCACACGTGTTGCTCACTTACTTAATACATTCTGAGCCTCCAAATAGTTCACCACAATGTTGTTTAACCTTTTTTCGCACAACTGTTAGGAGTGAGACATGTTGGTATGCTAATGGCAGCTAGCCACAATGCTGTCAACAAACTTAGCCCTCGATGTATGAACAAACAGGACATTAAATGAACAGAGACAGGACTTTGCAGACTCCATTCTACATTAATTCATTGAAATAACTTGAGTAAAATCCCTTTAATAACATTGGGCCTCATTCATGAAAATCTTCGTAAAATATGTGCGTAACTTTCACTATAAGAAGCTGCTGCGAAAACTCTACGTGTGATTCATGACGGGTTCGTAACGAGCCAAATTCCTTCCTAACAGCCTTTACGCCAAATTCACCAAACTCCAGCTACGAACGGTTATTTACATAAAAATGAATAATGCATACGTCCTTATATGGCAAAATGGGCCGGACACAGCGCGTCATTCACAAGATTTCTGCTGGAGCGGAGCTGGAAGGAGGAAGCGCTGCTGCAGAGGAGGAAGAAAGTGCAGCAGCGCTTTAGCTGATTAAAAACGTCAGCGTCTTTTAAAATGTCCAAACTCACATGAACACACTCAGAGGAAACAGATTCAAGTCACAGATGTAATGAAATAACGCTGGGCATTTGCCGTTTATATCGCGTTTCACGTCGCGGTAGAACGCGCGTGTGGGGGAGCGGGGGGAGGGGGGCAGCGGCTGTAGAGGGGAGCACAGTCAGTGCACAGTCCGCTCTGGTCCTGGGGGGATACAGGGTCCTGAGTCCTGTGGGGGTCAGAACACAGAGGCTCTGAGGCTGGGACAGGCTGCTGCAGGTTTATTAAAGGAGTCATTTTTAGCATGAGTGATGACTTCTTTGTTTCTAAATTGTTTTACATATAATAATTTATAAAAATACATAACCTACAATCATGTAGGAATTAAAATTTTTGACTGAATTTTATAAGAAATAAAATTCTGAAACAGCAGATTTTTTGTTCTTACAAGTGCTCCTCAGTGTTCGTAGAATTTGTTCTTACAGACGAACATTTTCCGTTAAGAACAAATTTTGTGAATGCCAAAAATGTTCGTAAACAGACCTTAAGAACAAATTTGTTCGTAAGAACGTGTCATGAATGAGGCCCATTAAAACTAACAGTGAGATCGGTTGCTAGCAGTGGCGGCTGGTGACAACTTTGACTGGAGGGGCTTCATAACTGCAGCACTAACTCACCAGACAAACACTTACAGGAAATGAGTTATCATCTTATTTATTCTACAAATGGAGAAAAACAGCCAGTAATCAGCGTTAGCGAAAGACTTTTTTAATCCAAGCGGCTCAAAAACATCAACACATAGACACGTGTGTGTCAGATGTGTCCACAACAACAACAACAACAACAATAACAACAACAACACTGGGCAAGTAACATTATCTTTGTGCAGACACGAGCCAAACGACATATTTACCAAACTCACGCTGTTATTTGGACACTACAAACACGTGAATGCTACACAACTGCACTTATATACACTTATGAAACCGGCATAATATATTAAAATAGCTGCACTCACATGAGAAGAGAAAGTTGTCTTCGGCATTCACCAAACTCACTTAACTCAGGTCTTTTCATGGCTCTGTAAACTCCAAACTCTCATAGCTTTTCTTCTGCTGCCGTTAGTTTTTACTTCCATCACAAAAACTCGCCAAAAAGAAAATATATTCCTAAAATCGGCTTGTCTGTTGTATTCTCCGCGTTCATGCTCTGGAAAGCAGCTGTCACAGCACATGACAATTCTGAACCAATGAGAATCTTAGAACCGCCCACTGCTGCTTGTGATTGGTCAAACTAACTGTCAATCTCTTTTTAAGAGCCAATGATGTGTTTTGGGCTAAACAGAATTAGCCCTGCTGCTGAACTTTACTGTGAGCAACAGAACAGGGGCGGGACAAGCACCTGTCAATCATCCTCCATAGACTCCTGCAGTTTGTGCTGAGCTGGTGCGGGCTGGAGAAAATTAGCCCTGCTTTAGTTTTTTAAGGATTTTTTCCAGCAAAACTGACATAATTCATTTCTGAAACTATAATAACTCATAGTAATACGATTAAAGGTGATATTTTTATAAAAAAATTATTTTAGTTATAACCACATTTTCTTTCCTGAAATGACAGGAGGGGCTTAGCCCACCTAGCCCATTGATACCAGCCGTCCCTGGTTGCTAGCATGTCCAAAAGTAGATAGCTAACGTTAATAACCTAATTAAGTGAACAATAGAGAATCTTTCTAATGCTCTAATGATATAAACGACAACAGCAAATCTCCAGATGTAGTATTTTTAGTCAGTGAGTTTAAAGAGTTGCGAGCAGTTCTTCCGCCCAGTTAGAGCGTTAATGTGCATTTTTCTACTTAGAAAAACATTTTCCTGAGTTATCAAGAACCACATAAACGCGGCATAAGCACTCAACTAAATTACCAAAAAAACAGTTTCTCCAAAGCAACAACAGATGAGCAAGTCTTATTAAAACTATACATAGGCTCCATGACCAATATTGTCATGTATTTTTATAAAAACATTTTAACCAGACTTGTGCCCTCAGATAATCCAGAGGAGGATGAACGGTTTAGTGAACTTTTACAGACCCTGGGATCAGTATGTGGAAGGTTTTGGTGACGCTAATGGAGAATACTGGTTGGTAAGAAAAAACCTTTTATAAGTTTGTAAAAATTGCATGAATATATTATGAATTTTAGAGCACAAACTTGTCTTTGACAGGTCTGGAGTTTATGCATAAGATCACAGCTCAAGGGAGAAACGAGCTGCTGGTGGAGATGGAGGATTTTGATGAGAATAAGGCATCTGCTCGATACTCTTCTTTCTCCGTTGGGCCTGAATGTAAACAATACAATCTGACAGTGTCTGGGTTTACTAACGGAGGAGCAGGTCAGTTCATTAATGTTAAACAATGTTAAAAGACAACAATACTAAACTCTTCTCTGTGTTTCTACAGGAGACAGTCTCGCTTATCACAACAACATGAAGTTCAGTACCTTTGACAAAGACCAGGATTCATGGCCAAACAACTGTGCTAAAACATGTCTGGGAGGCTTCTGGTATAACGGCTGTCATGGCACCAACCCCAATGGGATTTATTGCTGGGGGCGCTGACAGCCCCTCTTCTGTTGGAGTGTCATGGTCCACATGGAGAGGAGTTAACTACTCTCTGAAGTCTATCAGCTTCAAGATCCGTCTTGCCAAGTAAAACCCACAGCTCCAGCCGATTCCAGCTGTTTCTTTTTCCTCCTGTAACCATTAAACTGTTGTTAATTTGGTGATGGGCAATACCAGCTGATCTGAGATTATAGTTGATATTTTTTATTCTTCATTTGTATTTTCTGTGTTATATGTTGCACATTAGCATCGTAGCAAGTTCCTAGTCTGTGAATTGTTTGTTCACCGACAATGCCAATAAAACTTTTTCTGATTATGATTTCTGATTTTATTGCAAAAACTAGGCCAATAAAATTAGGCAATATAAATATACGCAATAATCAGAACAATAGTGCAATCTGTCAGTGCAAGAGACAGGATAATACTAACGTGAATAAATGAACAAAGTCGCAGGTGATGATATGACTGATGAAGTGACAATGTGATAAGTGCAGGAGACCAACATAGTCACATACTGTATTTAAGAAGTGTTCAGGTCCTGCAGTTCGCCAACAGAGCCAACAGGTCTGTAGATGATGCCATCAACCTGGCCCTCCACTTCATCCTGCAGCACCTACACTAGGATCCTGTTTGTGGACTTCAGTTCTGCATTCTCAACTTGGACTTTCCCAACTTGGACTTCACCAACTTGGACTTTCCCAACTTGGACTTTACCAAAGTGGACTTTCCCAACTTGGACTTTCTCAACTTGGAGTTTCCCAACTTGGACTTTCTCAACTTGGCCTCTCAATGCCAATGTACTGTATATGTCCTGTATTCCTACTGTCTCTGCTTCTCGCTTTTATGTACATGCCCATTCTGCATTGGTTTGTAGCTCATAGACTTTAGACAATACAGCAAGAAAATATTATGGCTAAGCAAAATAAGTTACAATAGAAACAACAACATGTAGACCTCATCAATCCCCATTGGCACAGAATAAAGCAACAGTAGATAAGATGGCCTTCAGTATTGAAACTAACAAATAAGTAAATGAGCTCAGTGTCCATGCAAGTATCCAACACAACAAATACATGACTTCAATATTTAATAAAGCAAATATATATGAGCTCATTGTTGATATGAAAGTGTGTGCGTGCAATTAAAATGTTTATCCTTCAAGCCTCACCTCATTTACAATTAAAACATTGGATTAACACAGTGGTTCCAAACCTTTTTTCCTCGACGCCCGACCTGTTTAAACCGGTGGCCTCTAAATTGTTAATGTATGATGAAACGTAGAATTCAAAACATTTATTTCAGTCAAATAAACAACTATTGTGGTGTTTTGGTGCTCAGGTTTGTGCTTTTTACTAATAAAGTTTCACTTATAACTACTTTTAGAATTTGATCTTCTGACCAGACAAAGCTCTGGGGATCTCCTGGAATCTCAGGGCCACCCTAGTCACCCCCAGGTTGGGAACCACTGGGATTAACACATTGTGTAACTCAGTACATTCCATGAACTGTAATATGAGGTTCTGAGAATTGATTTGTTTCTTCCGTGTGTCATATTTGGCTCTGGTAATAAATAGATCGCTTCAGTCCAAGATAAAAGCCAAACACGCCTGACATTGAGCAGGTCTCTCTCTCTGACTGTCACAGTTTGTGCTTAACAGAGGTGAATTTGAACTGAACTACAAAGACAATGACGGTAAGAGCAGAAGGACACTTTCACATCATGTTTGTTGATTTCAGTTTGTTGACCGTTGATTTTGTTTCAGCCTGTGCTTCTTCTGATGTTTCTGGCTCCACTGCTGATCTGCTGCAGTGCTCAGGAGAAACCTGTGGACTGCAGTGACATCCTTCAACAGGATCCACACAGCTCCAGTGGAGTCTACACTATTATCCATTTCATAGACAGCTTGGAGTTCCAGTTAAGTAACAAATCTATTTTCTTAACTGCTTTTGTGTGCAGTTGGTCATAATTGTGTCTTTGTAGGTCTACTGTGACATGGAGACAGACGGAGGAGTTGGACAGTGAGTTTATGATCGAACGCACATATGGAGCAGTTATACTAGTGCTGACACAGATAGTGATGTTTTAATTCAATTCTGGTGTTGGGTTTGGGTTCCACTGGAGCTTCCTACTCAGAAGATGTAAACAGCAGCTTATTATCGTTATAGCCTTACTGAGGCCCTTTGTGTTACAAAAATTGCCCCAGGAATAACTGAAAAATGCTAAAGTCAAGTGTTGCCAGTGCAGAGATTAAATAACTATAGAGGGATTTTCGGTCGACGTCACTTTCCGCCCTACTGTGCATGCGTTATGCAGAAAGAGCTCATCTCCATCTGTTTACATGGCAAGGCAAGGCAAATTTATTGTATAGCACAATTCATACACAAGCAATTCACAGTGCTTTACAAGGCAGGAAAATGCATCAAAATTACAATCATTAAATAATCAGCATAAAATTTACTTTAAGAAGAAGTAAAGAAATAAAGAGTGCTGACAAAGTATTCAGTCATATGCACAGATAAAAAGACATGTTTTCAGCCTAGATTTAAACATTGTCACAGTCGAGCCTGTCTTACATCTTCTGGAAGACTGTTCCAGATCTTAGCTGCATAAACTGAAACGCTGATTCTCCATGTTTAGTCCTGACCCTGGGCACCAGCAGGAGGCCGGTCCCTGAGGTCCTCAGAGTGCGAGATGGTTCATAACGCACTAACATGTCAGAGATGTACTTTGGTGCTAGTCCATGGAGAGACTTAAACACAAGCAGAGCTGTTTTAAAGTCTATTCTCTGAGCCACTGGAAGCCAGTGCAAAGACCTAAGCACAGGACTAATGTGATCGTACTTCCTGGTTCTGGTCAGGACTCGAGCAGCAGCGTTCTGGATGTACTGCAGCTGTTTTACAGCCTGTTTGGATAGGCCGGTGAGCAGGCCGTTACAATAGTCTAACCTACTGGAGACAAATGCATGGATAAGCCTCTCCAGGTCAGGCTTTGACACTATACTTTTGATTTTGGCAATGTTTTTTAGATGGTAAAAAGCTGCTGATGTTATTGACTTAATGTGGCTGTTAAAGTTCAAGTCTGAGTCCATTTTTACCCCCAGATTTCTAACTTGACTTGAAGGTTTTAGAGAGAGAGACTGAAGGTGACTGCTGACACGTTCTCTTTGTTTCTGTGGGCCAAAGATGATAACTTCAGTCTTGTCTGAGTTTAGCTGGAGAAAGTTGTTTTGCATCCACACACTGATCTGTTGGATGCAGCGACAGAGTGAGTCCACTGGCCCATACTCACCTGCTGTTAGTGACACATAGATCTGAGTGTCGTCTGCATAGTTGTGATAGCTCACATTATTATTGCGTATTAACTGACCTAAAGGCAACATGTACAAATTGAACAGAAGGGGTCCCCAAGGTTGACCCCTGAGGCACACCACAGGTCAAGACCATGTGCTCAGACACGCAATTTCCAATTTCAACAAAATACTTTCTGTCTTCTAGATAGGACTTAAACCACTTCAGGGCAGAACCAGAGATGCCCACCCAGTTCTCTAGTCTGTGTAAAAGGATGTCATGATCGACAGTGTCAAAAGCAGCACTCAGATCCAGCAGGATTAGGACAGAGACTTTGCCAGCGTCTGTGTTCAGGCGAATGTCATTAGTTACCTTGATAGGAGCTGTTTCTGTGCTATGGTGGGGTCTGAAACCTGACTGGAAAACATCAAATGTGTTGTTTATTAGGAGGAAGTCAGTAAGTACTACTTTTTCCAAGAACTTTTCCTAAAAATGGCAGATTTGAGATGGTCGATAATTGTTCAGTACTGTGCATCAAGACTGCTCTTCTTCAGGAGAGGCTTAATGACGGCAGTTTGGGGAAACTTGTTCGAATTGAACAACGAAACAGGACGACAGCGAGCTGTTTGGATCAGGTATCAGTTGGTGGCACGGTGGCTGAGCGGTTAGCGCTCTCGCCTCACAGCAAGAAGGTCGCGGGTCCGATTCCCGCACGGGCCCGGGCCTTTCTGTATGGAGTTTGCATGTTTCTCCCCGTGTCTGGGTGGGTTTCCTCCGGGCACTCCGGTTTCCCCACCAACCAATAACATGCATGTTAGGGTAATATCCTCCAGCTACGGTAGTCCTGACCAAGCCTAGCAATAACATCTGGAGATGGGTCCCCGAGCTCTGCACTGCAGCGATCACTGCTCCTGAGGAGATGCCCCAGAGGCATTGAAGGATGGGTCAAATGCAGAGGACAAATTTCCCTACAGGGACAATAAAGTATACCTTAACCTTAACCTTAACCTTAGGTATAAACCGCTCTGACAGACGTCTGACCCTAAGCTTGAGACAGCGTTTTTCTCAGCAGTTTTACTCACTTACCTGAATGTAACTTCTAAGGGTCGTAGGATCGAATTTCATCCATAAATGTTAATTAGCAGCATACCTTTTGTTTTCGCAAAGTGATAAACTCTTGTAGTTACTGACAACAGAGCTTTTTTGACTTGTCGATGTGCGGAGGCTCTTTCTACAGGCGGGGTGCGCGCCCGTGTTGAGAAACAAAAAAATCCCTCTATCAGTACCGTGTTAGTCACTTACCTACTGCATTCTGAGCCTCTGAATAGTTCACAATGTTTTTAAGCTTTTTTCACAGTTAGGAGGAAGACGTGCAGGAATGCTAACGGCAGTTAGCCACAATGCTGTCAACAATAAACTGAGCCCTCGATGGGTGAACAAACAGGACATTATTAGTCGAACAGTCTCATTTTCCCTTGAATAGATAAAATATCTGAAAATATCTGTGCTAGGGTAAATCAATTCTACATTATTTTATTGAAAAAAAATTTGTATAATCCCTTTAATATTGTTAAAGCTAACAATAACATCTGTTAGGTTGTGTAGCTAACGTTAACAATTAATTGAACAATAGAGAATCTTTCTGGTGCAAATGTATAATGATATAATGATATAAACGATAAACAGCAAACCTCCAAATGTAGTCATTTTAGTCAGTGAGTTTAAAGAGTTTGTGAGCAGTTCTTCTGCCCAGTTAAAGCATTCATCCGCATTTTTCTACTCAGAAAAACATTTTCCTGAGTTCCCAAGAACCACATAAACGCGGCATAAGCACTCAACTAAATTACCAAAAGAACAGTTTCTCCAAAGCAACAACAGATGAGCAAGTCTCATTAAAACTATACATAGGCTCCAGAGCTAATACCTCATACCAATATTGTCATGTATTTTATAAAAAAGTTTTAACCAGACTTGTGCCCTCAGATAATCCAGAGGAGGATGGACGGTTCAGTGAACTTTTACAGACCCTGGGATCAGTATGTGGAAGGTTTTGGTGACGCTAACGGAGAATACTGGTTTGGTAAGAAAAAATCTTTTATAAGTTTGTAAAAATGTTTTGAATATACTGTATTATGAATTTTAGAGCACAAGTTTGTCTTTGACAGGTCTGGAGTTTATGCATAAGATCACAGCTCGAGGGAGAAACGAGCTGCTGGTGGAGATGGAGGATTTTGATGGGAATAAGGCATCTGCTCGATACTCTTCTTTCTCTGTTGGGACTGAATGTGACCAATACAAACTGACAGTGTCTGGGTTTACTGATGGAGGAGCAGGTCAGTTCATTAATGTTTAATAATGTTAAAGACAACAATACTAAACTCTTCTTTATGTTTCTACAGGAGACAGTCTCACTGGTCACAACAATATGAAGTTCACTACCTTTGACAAAGACCAGGATACATGGCCAAATAACTGTGCTAAATCATTTCTGGGAGGTTTCTGGTATGGCAGCTGTCATAACACCAACCCTAATGGGATTTATCGCTGGGGCGCTGACAGCACCATCCATGCTATTGGAGTGTCATGGACCTNTTATTTTTAGGACATGGACCAATGGGACAATAGAACATTTTCTTGACCCACATGTCCGATGAAGGCGCATTAAGCATTAAATTCTATCTTGGCTCGAAACAAAGGACGTTGTGAGTGCGTTCGAGATACTTATGTTGTGAGAAAGCTAACTGGCCAACCCATGATATAGGGTCTCTCTCACAGTTAACTCGCTCTGAGTCCAGCTTAAAATCAATCAACAGAGCTTGAAATTAGGGTTTAACATCCTATTAAATCAAGCAATCGTTTTAAGAACTGGTTCTTGAAATTCACTTTTGCAGTGACATGTCATCCTCATCCTCGCCAGTCCGAGACAGGCTTCCAGAGCTGGGGCGGGTATTGTGTGAATCGCGTTGCTCTGATGTTGCTTTTTTAGGGGGGGGGGGACGTAAATTGCTACAGTTGTTTAAAAGTTAGAAGCCCTGAGGAGGGAGGGGGGGTCAAAACTGAGAATCCGCAGATCGTGCTGGCCGTGGCATTAGCTAGGCAACTAGCGCAGAACGTGATCATGTTGTTCATCTGCTTTCCCTCTCCTCGCTCTGGCCTGCGCGGTAAACCTCATCTCCAGCCTGAGACAGGCTACGGTGAATGTTGTGGGGAACAAGAAATTAGAACTGCGCTATGTTTAATCGCTCAAATTGACTAATGTTATTGAAAATGGTGATCAATGCATTAAGTGTCACTAGCAAAACTGGTCATTTTTAGGGCGAGGAACGTGGCGGCTGATGTTTGTCTCTGCTTCCCTCCTCGACCGGCTGCCCGACGCTCTGGGGCACTGTGGCAGGTAAAACCTCATCTCACAGCCCGAGACTAGGCTGACGGTCGATACTGGTTGTAAATTTTTTGTTATAGACGAATCATGATTGTATATATATTGCTAATGTTATAAATTTATTTGTTGCATATTATGTGTGCACATTAGGGCGCGGCAGGCATTAGCTAGCAACTAGCGCAGCGAGCCAGGGTTGTCGACTATCAAATGTTATGTGGTAATCTGCTTGCCCATATAGCGCGTCCGTTCATCTCGCAGCCCTTGTAGGATCTCGCTAGGCTGACAGGACTTCTTCCTGTTGTTCTGCTAGACCAATCTCCGTGCAGCTCTATGGGTTTTAAAGGGCTCGTGAATTAAAATGCTACAGTATTGTACTATCATTTGGGAAATAGCTTCATTAATATGCAGGCATTTAGCGATGAAAGCATAACTCAGCCACACTATATTGAATGATAACATTTTCCCAGATTTACTATAACAATGTTTAGGGTGCGTCGTTATTTATAGTTTGTCATGTGCGACGCACCTCGGTTCGCTGAAATTTCTTGTTTGCTCGGAAGTGGACTGCATGTCACTAAATTGGATTGGAATAAAGCCTTTCAGGTCGGAGGTCTATATGCGTTGGGCGGAGGGAAAAATTAGGAAATAAACATACGTAACAGGAGACTGCAGAGACCTCTGGCTGGTGAGATATTATAGTTCTTCAACATTCCACTAAGATTTTAGACACGCGAATGAAGTACAAAAAATATTTGGCGCAGTGCTGTCGCGGCTGTTCCTCAGTTTTTGGTACATTACACGCTCAGATGACTATGTAGTCGTTGTGTATTAGCGTAACTGGCTACTCTGGATTAGATCACCAGTAAAAAATGTGTTATATTAGCACTACTTAAGCATTCAGAGTGGCTTTACAACATTAAAATAATTGAACAGAAAATGGAAGGGGGCAGGAGACGACTATCGAGCCTCTTTTCCACCGACGGGCACGCTCTTAGCGGGCGGCACTCCAATTGAACTAGGGTGTGGGCTGTTTTGACATTGAGTGCCTGCCTCTGGGGTATTTTCGGACTACCAGCGCTGCGGATCACACACAGCAATGAGACTGGAACGGGAAGCGGCAAATAAGACCTAGCGTAACTGTCCAGGTGATACAAATATGATTCATTAACAATAGTAATCTGGAGCTTGAAGAGTAGGGGAGGTGGAGGGATGGCTTACTCGTCCATCCGTATTATCGAGGTAGAACGACACGGCACTGGTAGCGGCTGGCTATGTGCTGTTATCAATTACACAAACATAAAGCATATTGGTTTAATTAACAAGCATAAAATAAAGGCACAATAATCCACAAGCTCGCGTGCTGGGGCTCCGTATAAATGAGCCTAACGTATCGCACGCTGTTCTGTCACTCTACTTATTGCCGCTCATTACCCACTGGCTGAGATGTTGCGGTGCGGATGAGTGCATGGAAAGGGCAGAGGTTGACGGTGACCCCACTCTCGCCAGGAAGAAGACGTAGGTGAGAACCACGTACTTCACCACCGCCGCTGTCGTGAGGGCGGCGTTTTCAGCGGCTCAGATAGCTGTCCAGGGTTAAGGACAGTTTTTACCCACCGCTGCTGCTCTGGTAGCAGGGCGCCGTGTTGTGCCCAATCTGCTCCTAGAAAGTGTGCGAGACAAGACAGGCTTCTGTGCAGTCATCTCTATGGCACACTTTTTATGTAGATGTTTTTTCCCCGCTCCTCGCTCTGCTTCGAAGATGCGGATTTGTGTAGTGCAGGGCCGTGTAGGGCGCGCTCTGATGCGCTCCCTCTCACAGGGTCACACATGCAGGCGCAGCGGAGCTCCCATCCACGTCTCCGCTCCTTCCCTGGTCAGTGCTACACAGCAACAGGGAACGCGCTCCACCTGTCCTGGCCGCGGACGGCTTCCCTGCTGCCATTGCTGTTGGAGTTACATGCCGAACACCTTCCTGTGCTGTCCCGGGGGCGCACAGGGGGCGTGAGCAGGCTTGTAGGGGTCGCACCTCGACGCTTCCCCTCCTAGAACGGTGCTTTGGAGGAGAGTCATATGTATTCTCTCCTCTTTAATGTGGCGCCGCGGCAACAGACGGCAAGTCTGTGAGCGCTTAGCCTCTGGCCGGAGCTTGACATCTCGGCGGAATGCTGTCTATCTCCACATTCCTTAGGGAAGACATACAGCGTCTAGAGACGCCGACTGACTGTACGGGTGCGACGTCATGACCGGCTCTCGTTCACTGCAACATCCTTTCCGAGAGGGGCCCCACCCCACTTATGGACATAGTGGGCAAGCCCAAGCTTCTGGCTTCCCTCCCTCCTGCTACGAGGTGCAAGCGGAGAGAGCAGATAATGTTTTGCCAGTTACTTGCGTAACTGTAGTTCTATGAGTATGTGCGTAGCCCTCTATGGGCTTCACTATTGGCCTTTATCTACATAGAAGGCCGACATAGAACGGTTTCTACTCCCCGTACTTCTTGGTTGCCAAGAAGAGCGGTGGCATCCGGCCCTTTTTGGATCTGCGCATCTCCTCCTCCTGTTACGTGGCGCAGGAGTGGAAGTGCTGGCAGAGAGAGCAGAGAAATTTTGGTTACTTACGTAACTATGGTTCTATGAGTGCGGGCGTAGCCTTCTACAGGCTTCGCTATTGGCCTTTATGTACATGGAAGGCCGACATTGAACAGTTTCTGCTCCCCGTACTTCGTGGTTTTCAAGAAGAGCAGCGGCGTTTGGCTCTTTTTGGATCTGCACGTCCTCTACGGATGCACTGCCTAGAGGCCGTTTCGCATGCTGACCACACGACACCTGTTGAGGCGTGTCAGTCAGGGCGATTGAATGACTCTGTAAACCTCATGGATGCTTGCTTCCGGGTTTCCATTGTACTGGAGCACAGGGAATTCCTCCGATTCTCTGTAGCCGGGAGATGCTACGAATATTGTTGACTCCCGGTCGGCGCTGGAACCGCTGCGTCGTATGGAAATCAGAATTCTGACTTACATCGACGATTGGCTCATCCTGCCTCGTCCAGACAGGAGGCTCAGGCTCACACCAAGGTGGTGTTGGATCACTCTCCAAATTGGGCTTTGTAGTTAACAGGGCAAAGATCTCTCTGCGCCCTGCAAAGGTCATGTGTTATTTGGGCCTCCAACTGTATTCACTGAGTACGCGCGCGTCTCTCTCTGCTGAGAGACGGTCAGTGCTCTTCCAGAGGGGTCAAGCTGTTCTGAAAGGGGCGCTAGTCCAGTCCCATCAGATCCAGTCACTTCTGAGATTGATGGCAGCGGCCCACCTAGTGGTTCAGCTGGGCCTACTGCTCATGAGACGCCTCCAGCGGTGTTACTCCCGTCTCAGGTTGCACCCAGTGCACGACAGGAGGAAATGGCTGAGGCTTCCAATGCCCGCACGGAAGGATATCCAGTTCTGGACCGACCCAGTTTTCTGAGTCTGGGCGTGCGGCTGGATTGTGTCCCTCATTACACGGAGGTGTTCACCAGATGCCTCCCTGTCAGGTTGGGGGGGGAGTCTTGGGCCAGTGCCCGACAGGCAGCACCCGGTCTCTGACGCCCAGGCACATCATTGTCCTGGGAGATGGAAGCAGTGGAGGAACGTTCTCCTGCACTTCAGAGCGCAACTGGAGGGACACCACGTCTTAGTCGGTCAGACAACACGACTGTGGTGGCTTATCTGAACAGACAGGAGGAACCAGATTTCCCTCGCTCCACAGGAGGGCGACGGAGATCCTCCTATGAGCATGGGCCAACATTCACCTCCTTTCCTTGAGGGCCCGTCACATCCCGGCATTCTCAACGTAGGCGCGGACAGAATATCCAGAGGCGGAGCAGCCCGCGACGAATGGAGCCTAGTCTCTTGTGTTTGGCAACAGTTCGACCACCCGGGGACCGACCTGTTTGCCAGTGCAGAAAACGCTTTATGCCCCCTGTGGTTCTCACTCAGACCAGGGGACGAGCCTCCTCTGGGCGTCGACGTGTTGGCGCACCGGCTTTAGCCGAGGGGTCTTCTTTATGCTTTCCTCCCCCTCCGGCTCCTCCCTCCACTGTTCCACAGAGTCAGGAGAGAAAGGCTACAAATAATGGTTGTGGCCCCGGACAGTCCAAGTGCCAGGTGGTACCCGGACTTGATGTCCATGGCGCAGGGGGGACCTTGGCCCATTCCGGGCTTGCCAGACACGCTGACTCAGGCCCAGGGAGCCCTTTACTCACGTCCAATCCTAGGCCACAAGCTCTTGGTTTGGAAGCTGAGAGGGGAAGGTGGCTAGGCTTAGGCCTCCCTTCTGCTGTAGTCTCAACTATTCAAGGAGCCCGTGCGCCTTCGACGATTAGGGCTTACGGCTATGATGGCAGTTGTTTGCCACATGGTGCGCGGAGAGATTGGTGGATCCCATCTCATGCCCATTCAGGGGATCTTGGGCTTTCTTCAGGGTCTCCTGGCCAAAGGCTGATCGGCTTCGACCCTGGGCGTCTTTGCCTCGGCCATCGCTTCGAGCCACACAGGTTTTGGTGGTTTCTCGGACCATAACCATCCTCTTGTTAGCGCTTCTTACGGGGTGCGCTCAGATGGAACCCACCCCCAGACGTTCCACCGCCCTTGGGATCTCCAGGTGGTGCTAGAGGGTCGAGGGTCTCTCGGGCCCCGCCGTTCGTACCCCTGGATTGCGCAGAGCTCAGCTGCTTATCATTTAAGACAGCATTGCTTCTGGCGCTCGCCTTTGCCAAGAGGGCGGGGGAACTGGAGAGGGTGCATGCCCTCTTCATCCATCCTTCTTGCTCGTTCTTCAGCAGTGATGGAGGCTTGGTGGAGTTATGGCTGAACCAACTCCTTCCTTTAGGTCCAGGGTCATCCGCTTTGTCCTCCTCCACATGCATCAGCGGAGGAGGAAGGGTGCACCTGTCATGTCCGGTCAGGCGTTACGCCGCTACTCAGCGCTTAGCCCACTGGGGGTGCCAGGCGATTCACATGGCTTACGAAGCACGGGAGCGTCCTCCTCCTGCACTTGTCAGAGCTCATACTACCCGATGTGTGGCCACCTTTACAGCTATGCTTAGAGGGGTGTCCCTCGAGGAGATTTGCTTAGGCGCCTCCTGGTCCTCCTCATTGATGTTTGTGCAATCATATCTGTTGGATGTGACAGCTCGGTGGCTCATTCAGTCCTCTCTCGTGGGCCGCATGAGTCGACATGAGGTGACGGCCTAGGGACTTCTTCTCTGTTGGCAGTGTGCCTCAGGCGCTCTTGGGAGAGGCGGCCTGCGCGTTGCTTCCAGTCTCAGCATCCTCGTTTGGAGGCTTTGTCTGGGTGTTCTTGGTGCTCTTGGGAGAGGCTACCTGTTCACCTTCGTTCATACTCCTTCTGGAGACTCTTGTTGTGATGTCCTAGTGCTCTTGGGAGAAGCGGCCAGTTCATCTATTGCTTAGCATTCTTCTGGGTGCTTCTCTTGTGGTGGCTTGGCGCTCTTGGGAGAGGCGGCCTTTCATCACCTTTGTTTCCTTTTCATGCGGTTGGTTGCGGCAGGTCCGGGCAGGACTGTGTGCCTTTCTCACCATCCAGTCTCAACCTCACCCGCTGCCTCTCTGTACTTGGTACGAAGTAGGTTTGCGGGTGCGCTCCAATCATGCATGCCTGCTGGGAGTACATTGATCCTACGGCCTTCGCGTAGGGTATGCCAATAGCGAAGCCCCTAGAGGGCGTAGCACATACGACATAGAAATCTTAGTTACCTAATGTAACTGTAGTTCTATGAGTATGTGCGTAGCCCTCTACCTGCAGGCCCAGCAGGCATGTCTTCCACTGTGCTAGAGTTCAAGAAGGGCAAGTGATAGTGGACAGGGCCTTATGATTGGAGCGGTACATTGTTTGATCTTCAGGTGCGAGGCGCTGCCTCGAGTGTTAGCCAATAGCGAGCCCGTAGAGGGCTACGCACATACTCATAGAACTACAGTTACATTAGGTAACTAAGATTTTTTTGCTTCTGAAGTCCAAGAGGCTCTCATCAGAAGTGAGAACTTTTTCCAAGCAAAAGAAAACAGAATCTAAATTCCGCCAAACATTTTTTTGATAGATATAAGCATTGGTATAGCTGGTGTTGACAGCTGAGACATAAATGACACTAGATTTGGCATATTTTGGGTTTTTGACATTTCCTCTGTAAAAGCTGAAGGTAAATAAAGTAAAAATGAGTTTTAGGGACCTAAAATTACTCAAAGAAATGTAGACGGAGCCAATGCAAAAGTCCTATTCAAATTTTGGAATTTTTGGGGACGCCGAAGGGACGCCGGAATGATACGGGGTTCAAAAGGCATTGATATGATTACACGTTTTTTGGTTGTTATCGCTGAAATAACGGACTGCCACTGACACCTCACACGCTAGCACAATCAGTTTCACAAACTGTAACTTCTCAATTTTTAAATGTGGGCTGTATGTTTTTTAAGGATCTGTTAACGTCGAGTGTTGCCAGTGCAGAGACTAATTTCTGCCATAATTACACATGACAGACTATTCTATAGTTTCTATTCTATTCTATTCTAAATCACTATCAGAATACGTGTTGCTCACTTACTTAATATATCTGAGCCTCCAATAGTTCACCACAATGTTGTTTAACCTTTTTTTCCCACAACTGTTAGGAGTGAGACATGTTGGTATGCTAACGGCAGTTAGCCACAATGCTGTCAACAAACTTAGCCCTCGATGTATGAACAAACAGGACATTAAATGAACAGAGACAGGACTTTGCAGACTCCATTCTACATTAATTCATTGAAATAACTTGAGTATAATCCTTTAATAACATTAAAACTAACAGTGAGATCGGTTGCTAGCATGTCCAAAAGTAGATAGCTAACGTTAATAACCTAATTAATTGAACAATAGAGAATCTTTCTAATGCTCTAATGATATAAACGACAAACAGCAAATCTCCAGATGTAGTATTTTTAGTCAGTGAGTTTAAAGAGTAGCAGTTCTTCTGCCCAGTTAGAGCGATCATGTGCATTTTTCTACTCAGAAAAACATTTTCCTGAGTTCCCAAGAACCACATGAACGCGGCAAAGGCACCGACAACGACAGATGAGCAATATTGGCCAGTAATAAGTCTCATTAAAACTATACGTAGGCTCCATGACCAATATTCTCATGTACTTTTATAAAAACGTTTTAACCAGACTTGTGCCCTCAGATAATCCGAGGAGGATGGACGGTTCAGTGAACTTTTACAGACCCTGGGATCAGTATGTGGAAGGTTTTGGTGACGCTAACGGAGAATACTGGTTTGGTAAGATAAAAACATTTTATAAGTTTGTAAAAATTGCATGAATGTATTATGAATTTTATAGCACAAGTTTGTCTTTGACAGGTCTGGAGTTTATGCATAAGATCACAGCTCGAGGGAGAAACGAGCTGCTGGTGGAGATGGAGGACTTTGATGGGAATAAGGCATCTGCTCGATACTCTTCTTTCTCTGTTGGGCCTGAATGTGAACAATACAAACTGACAGTGTCTGGGTTTACTGATGGAGGAGCAGGTCAGTTCATCAATGTTTAATAATGTTAAAGACAACAATACTAAACTCTTCTCTGTGTTTCTACAGGAGACAGTCTCACTTATCACAACAACATGAAGTTCACTACCTTTGACAAAGACCAGGATACATGGCCAAATAACTGTGCTAAATCATTTCTGGGAGGTTTCTGGTATAGCAGCTGTCATACCACCAACCCCAATGGGATTTATCGCTGGGGCGCTGACGGCACCATCTATGCTATTGGAGTGTCATGGAACACATGGAAAGGGAATGCCTACTCTCTGAAGTCTATCAGCTTCAAGATCCGTCTGGTCAAGTAAAACCCACAGCTCCAGCTGATTCCAACCGTTTCTTTTTCTTCCTGCAACCATTAAACTGTTGTTAATTTGGTGATGGGGCAATACCAGCTGATCTGAGATTATTCTTTATATTTTTTATTCTTTATTTGTATTTTCTGTGTTATATGTTGCACATTAGCATCGTAGCAAGTTCCTAGTATGTGAATTGTTTGTTCACCGACAATGCCAATAAAATTTTTTCTGATTCTGTTGCAAAAACTAGGCCAATAAAATTAGGCAATAAAAATATACGCAATAATCAGAACAATAGTGCAATCTGTCAGTGCAAGAGACAGGATAATACTAATAATAATATATGAACAAAGTCGCAGGTGATGATATGACTGATAAAGTGACAATGTGATAAGTGCAGGAGACCAACATAGTCACATGTTTAGGAAGTGTTCAGATGCTGCAGTTCGCCAACAGAGCCAACAGATCTGCCCTGCAGGATGAAGTGGCCCTCCACTTCATCCTGCAGCACCTACACTAGGATCCTGTTTATGGACTTCAGCTCTGCATTCTCAACTTGGACTTCACCAACTTGGACTTTCCCAACTTGGACTTTCTCAACTTGGACTTTCCCAACTTGGACTTTCTCAACTTGGACTTTCGCAACTTGGACTTTCCCAACTTGGACTTTCCCAACTTGGCCTCTCAATGCCGATGTACTGTATATGTCCTGTATTCCTACTGTCTCTGCTTCTCGCTTTTATGTAGCTTTTTTGTAGCTCATAGACTTAAGACAATACAGCAAGAAAATTTTAAGGCTAAGTAAAATAGGTTACAATAGAAACAACAACATGTAGACCTCATCAGTCCCCCATTGGCACAGAATAAAGCAACAGTAGATATGATGGGCCTTCAGTATTGAAACTAACAAATAAGTAAATGAGCTCAGTGTCCATGCAAGTATCCAACACAACAAATACATGACTTCAATATTTAATAAAGCAAATATATATGACCTCATTGTTTATATGAAAGTGTGTGCGTGCAATTAAAAAATGTTTATCCTTCAAGCCTCACCTCATTTACAATTAAAACATTGTATTAACACAGTGGTTCCAAACCTTTTTTCCTCGAGGCCTGACCTGTTTAAACCGGTGGCCTCTAAATTGTTAATGTATGATGAACAAAACATTTATTTCAGCCAAATAAACAACTTTTGTGCTGTTTAGGTGCTCAGATTTGTGCTTTTTACTAATAAAGTTTCACTTCACTAACTACTTTTAGAATTTGACCCTCTGACCAGACAAAGCTCTGCGGATCTCCTGAAATCTCAGGGCCACCCTAGCCACCCCCCAGGTTGGGAACCGCTGGATTAACACATTGTGTAACTCAGTACATTCCATGAACTGTAATATGAGGTTCTGAGAATTGATTTGTTTCTTGCGAGTGTCATATATGGCTCTGGAAATAAATAGATCGCTTCAGTCCAAGATAAAAGCCAAACACACCTGACATTGTGCAGGTCTCTCTCTCTGGACTGTCACAGTTTGTGCTTAACAGAGGTGAATTTGAACTGAAATACAAAGACAATGACGGTAAGAGCAGAAGGACACTTTTCACATCATGTTTGTTGAGTTCAGTTTGTTGACCGTTGATTTTGTTTCAGCCTGTGCTTCTTCTGATGTTCCTGGCTCCACTGCTGATCTGCTGCAGTGCTGAGGAGAAACCTGTGGACTGCAGTGACATCCTTCAACAGGATCCACACAGCTCCAGTGGAGTCTACACTATTTATCCATTTCATAGACAGCTTGGAGTTCCAGTTAAGTAACAAATCTATTTTCTTAACTGCTTTTGTGTGCAGTTGGTCATAATTGTGTCTTTTGTAGGTCTACTGTGACATGGAGACAGACGGAGGAGGTTGGACAGTGAGTTTATGATTGAACGCACATATGGAGCAGTTATACTAGTGCTGACACAGATAGTGATGTTTTAATTCAATTCTGGTGTTGGGTTTGGGTTCCACTGGAGCTTCCTACTCAGAAGATGTAAACAGCAGCTTATTATCGTTATAGCCTTGCTGAGGCCCTTTGTGTTACAAAAATTGCCCCAGGAATAACTGACAAATGCTAAAGTCAAGTGTTGCCAGTGCAGAGATTAAATAACTATAGAGGGATTTTCGGTCGACGTCACTTTCCGCCCTACTGTGCATGCGTTATGCAGAAAGAGCTCATCTCCATCTGTTTACATGGCAAGGCAAGGCAAATTTATTTGTATAGCACAATTCATACACAAAGCAATTCACAGTGCTTTACAAGGCAGGAAAATGCATCAAAATTACAATCATTAAATAATCAGCATAAAATTTACTTTAAGAAGAAGTAAAGAAATAAAGAGTGCTGACAAAGTATTTCAGTCATATGCACAGATAAAAAGACATGTTTTCAGCCTAGATTTAAACATTGTCACAGTGGAGGCCTGTCTTACATCTTCTAGAAGACTGTTCCAGATCTTAGCTGCATAAACTGAAACGCTGATTCTCCATGTTTAGTCCTGACTCTGGGCACCAGCAGGAGGCCGGTCCCTGAGGTCCTCAGAGTGCGAGATGGTTCATAACGCACTAACATGTCAGAGATGTACTTTGGGGCTAGTCCATGGAGAGACTTAAACACAAGCAGAGCTGTTTTAAAGTCTATTCTCTGAGCCACTGGAAGCCAGTGCAAAGACCTAAGCACAGGACTAATGTGATCGTACTTCCTGGTTCTGGTCAGGACTCGAGCAGCAGCGTTCTGGATGTACTGCAGCTGTTTTACAGCTGTTTGGATAGGCCGGTGAGAAGGCCGTTACAATAGTCTACCAGGTCCAACTTTTCAACCGGACCCAAATACGTGAAAACTGCGAACAGCAAAATATATACTTTTTTTAATTTTAGTTACAATATTAATTTTTTTTTTTATTTTATTTATTGCTTTTTAACCAATTCCACACTGTTATGTATATATTGTAAATACTTTGAATCATCCGCCCCCAGATTTGCCTCCACCCCGAGGGTCTCGACCCCCTTGGAACCACTGTCTAACCTACTGGAGACAAATGCATGGATAAGCCTCTCCAGGTCAGGCTTTGACACTATACTTTTGATTTTGGCAATGTTTTTTAGATGGTAAAAAGCTGCTGATGTTATTGACTTAATGTGGCTGTTAAAGTTCAAGTCTGAGTCCATTATTACCCCCAGATTTCTAACTTGACTTGAAGGTTTTAGAGAGAGAGACTGAAGGTGACTGCTGACACGTTCTCTTTGTTTCTGTGGGCCAAAGATGATAACTTCAGTCTTGTCTGAGTTTAGCTGGAGAAAGTTGTTTTGCATCCACACACTGATCTGTTGGATGCAGCGACAGAGTGAGTCCACTGGCCCATACTCACCTGCTGTTAGTGACAGATAGATCTGAGTGTCGTCTGCATAGTTGTGATAGCTCACATTATTATTGCGTATTAACTGACCTAAAGGCAACATGTACAAATTGAACAGAAGGGGTCCCAAGATTGACCCCTGAGGCACACCACAGGTCAAGCCATGTGCTCAGACACGCAATTTCCAATTTCAACAAAATACTTCCTGTCTTCTAGATAGGACTTAAACCACTTCAGGGCAGAACCAGAGATGCCCACCCAGTTCTCTAGTCTGTGTAAAAGGATGTCATGATCGACAGTGTCAAAAGCAGCACTCAGATCCAGCAGGATTAGGACAGAGACTTTGCCAGCGTCTGTGTTCAGGCGAATGTCATTAGTTACCTTATAGGAGCTGTTTCTGTGCTATGGTGGGGTCTGAAACCTGACTGGAAAACATCAAATGTGTTGTTTATTAGGAGGAAGTCAGTAAGTTGGTAAACTACTTTTTCAAGAACTTTTCCTAAAAATGGCAGATTTGAGATGGGTCGATAATTGTTCAGTACTGTGCATCAAGACTGCTCTTCTTCAGGAGAGGCTTAATGACGGCAGTTTGGGGGAAACTTGTTCGAATTGAACAACGAAACAGGACGACAGCGAGCTGTTTGGATCAGGTATCAGTTGGTGGCACGGTGGCTGAGCGGTTAGCGCTCTCGCCTCACAGCAAGAAGGTCGCGGGTCCGATTCCCGCACGGGCCCGGGCCTTTCTGTATGGAGTTTGCATGTTTCTCCCCGTGTCTGGGTGGGTTTCCTCCGGGCACTCCGGTTTCCCCACCAACCAATAACATGCATGTTAGGGTAATATCCTCCAGCTACGGTAGTCCTGACCAAGCCTAGCAATAACATCTGGAGATGGGTCCCCGAGCTCTGCACTGCAGCGATCACTGCTCCTGAGGAGATGCCCCAGAGGCATTGAAGGATGGGTCAAATGCAGAGGACAAATTTCCCTACAGGGACAATAAAGTATACCTTAACCTTAACCTTAACCTTAGGTATAAACCGCTCTGACAGACGTCTGACCCTAAGCTTGAGACAGCGTTTTTCTCAGCAGTTTTACTCACTTACCTGAATGTAACTTCTAAGGGTCGTAGGATCGAATTTCATCCATAAATGTTAATTAGCAGCATACCTTTTGTTTTCGCAAAGTGATAAACTCTTGTAGTTACTGACAACGGAGCTTTTTTGACTTGTCGATGTGCGGAGGCTCTTTCTACAGGCGGGGTGCGCGCCCGTGTTGAGAAACAAAAAAATCCCTCTATCAGTACACGTGTTAGTCACTTACCTACTGCATTCTGAGCCTCTGAATAGTTCACCACAATGTTTTTAAGCTTTTTTTCACAGTTAGGAGGAAGACGTGCAGGAATGCTAACGGCAGTTAGCCACAATGCTGTCAACAATAAACTGAGCCCTCGATGGGTGAACAAACAGGACATTATTAGTCGAACAGTCTCATTTTCCCTTGAATAGATAAAATATCTGAAAATATCTGTGCTAGGGTAAATCAATTCTACATTATTTTATTGAAAAAAAATTTGTATAATCCCTTTAATATTGTTAAAGCTAACAATAACATCTGTTAGGTTGTGTAGCTAACGTTAACAATTAATTGAACAATAGAGAATCTTTCTGGTGCAAATGTATAATGATATAATGATATAAACGATAAACAGCAAACCTCCAAATGTAGTCATTTTAGTCAGTGAGTTTAAAGAGTTTGTGAGCAGTTCTTCTGCCCAGTTAAAGCATTCATCCGCATTTTTCTACTCAGAAAAACATTTTCCTGAGTTCCCAAGAACCACATAAACGCGGCATAAGCACTCAACTAAATTACCAAAAGAACAGTTTCTCCAAAGCAACAACAGATGAGCAAGTCTCATTAAAACTATACATAGGCTCCAGAGCTAATACCTCATACCAATATTGTCATGTACTTTTATAAAAAAGTTTTAACCAGACTTGTGCCCTCAGATAATCCAGAGGAGGATGGACGGTTTAGTGAACTTTTACAGACCCTGGGATCAGTATGTGGAAGGTTTTGGTGACGCTAACGGAGAATACTGGTTTGGTAAGAAAAAATCTTTTATAAGTTTGTAAAAATGTTTTGAATATACTGTATTATGAATTTTAGAGCACAAGTCTGTCTTTGACAGGCCTGGAGTTTATGCATAAGATCACAGCTCGAGGGAGAAACGAGCTGCTGGTGGAGATGGAGGATTTGATGGGAATAAGGCATCTGCTCGATACTCTTCTTTCTCTGTTGGGACTGAATGTGACCAATACAAACTGACAGTGTCTGGGTTTACTGATGGAGGAGCAGGTCAGTTCATTAATGTTTAATAATGTTAAAGACAACAATACTAAACTCTTCTTTATGTTTCTACAGGAGACAGTCTCACTGGTCACAACAATATGAAGTTCACTACCTTTGACAAAGACCAGGATACATGGCCAAATAACTGTGCTAAATCATTTCTGGGAGGTTTCTGGTATGGCAGCTGTCATAACACCAACCCTAATGGGATTTATCGCTGGGGCGCTGACAGCACCATCCATGCTATTGGAGTGTCGTGGACCTCATGGAAAGGAGTTACTTACTCTCTGAAGTCTATCAGCTTCAAGATCCGTCTGACCAAGTAAAACAGCTCCAGCTGATTCCAACTGTTTCTTTTTCCTTATGTAACTATTAAATTGTTGTTAATTTGGTGATGGGCAATACCAGCTGATCTGAGATTTGTACATTCTTCTAATCAAAGTCTGTTCATGTGAAACTTTACAAAGAATAAACACCATTTGAGCATCAAACTAAATCAGATTGTTTACTCATCATAATGCATCCTGAAGGGCATTTTAACTCTTTCACTGTCAGCTCTATTCTCACTTTGACCCTCTTTCCCCTGACAGAGCTTTTGACTATTTTAAACAATGTTTACAGCTCCACAAAAAACCCTTTGTAAAACAGGAATCATGACATGTTGTTCATCAAATGAGAAGTGTCTACTTGCATTAAAAAAAGAAATGTTCTTCTACATTAACCTGTTCCCTTTTATAGGCATTTGAAATGTTGTGTTTTCCATAGATTCAAGAGTTCAGATCTACATTTTGGTGAAAGAATATGCATGAATAACATCTTTGAGATTAAAATATAAAGTTTACGCAAAACAATGAAATAAGTTTTTGGGATTATAATATGAGGTTACACGATTGAAACAATGAAAGAATGTTTCTGTAATTTTAATCCTTTACACGATTGAAACAATTAAATTACGTTTTTGGGATTATAGTATGAGGTTTACGCAGCTGAAAAAATGAAATAACATCATTGGGAGCATAATGGGCTCAGAGAAAGACTGTGTTTATGGTGAACCGGATATGTATCACTTGGAGTTATTTTATATTTATAATACGAACGTAAACATTTTGTGTCTAAGTTTTATTCAGAGATATATACCCTCCTTTTAGATAAACTGTAGTTAAAGAAATCTTGGGGAGTTCTGTTTAAATCTGATATAGGGCCACAGGTATGGGAAAGAATTTTGGCATTACCATCTAAAATCTCCATCTGCAATCGGCTTACGTATTTACCGATACTCGATATCAACTGATATCAGTGTAAAGCCTGAAACTGCTTCTCTTTCCTATTAAAACTTAAGAGACTTTGTCATTTAGTGTTATGTAACCACAACTTAAAGGATATACTCGATTTTTTTGCAACAAAAAATTAAAACAATTTTCCTTAGCATCGATATCTTGTTAATGTATCCATTCAGGTGAATAGTCACAATGTCTGTCTATGTTAATAAAATTCCATTTGTATCCATTTTTTCTTTGTTGTTTTTAGCATTGTGGCTAATTGTTGTTAGCATGGTGAGTCACTCGCGCTACGCTGTGAAATCATTAAAACATATGATGACAACTCTGAGCTCAGATGCATTAGCCAATGAACAAACACGTGATTATTTTTTATTTCTGTTTGTTTACATTTTTAAGGATGCAAAAATCAGGTACAGTAAAATGTCCAATAATATGGCATGTTCTGGATCAACATCAGCCAATAAATTAGTCTCATTATTTCCAATTAAAGGCACTATGCTAGTATCGGCTGAACCGATATCATCGAGCCGATACTCGATCCAGCAAAATTTCCTGGATCGGCACCAATATCCGATCCAGTATCGGATCGGTGCATCCCTACAATCGTTTTTTAAAACACAATGCTGTCTAATTTAAACACATTTTCCAAAACTCACGACTCAGAAAGCAAACACTCCCAATCAAAACTATCTGCAGCACTACATAGACATAAACTACAATTGCCACTATTTTTTGTTAACTCTTAAACTTTCTCCTTGGAGCGATTTCTCCATGCTTAGACTCTATACTGAAAAGGTTTTTGAAAGATTAAAAATATATAAATTGAGCTCGCAGATTTGTAATTTTTGTAGTCTCTTGACAACATCCAGAGGGCACAGGAGAAACAGCAGAAGTCTTTTGGAAACCGGAAAAGAAAATGCACTCGTGTGGCCTCTGTGGAAATTGGAAGAGAATGCCTGATTTCTGGGGAACTGGGGACACATTGAAAAACAAACATGAAGCTCCTTACACAGTGGCAATTATAACATGAAAAGGAGCAGCCACTGTGCAGAAGGGCTCCATTAGTAGAAAAATGAATGTGGCTCAACAATTAGTAAAATATAAGTTTATTATTACTTTGTTGTTTGGCTACAAATGACAGATCTGTTGCTCTAATATTATGTATATGATACCAGAAGGACAAAACGGATGGCTTATGGTCTGAATACAAACATCATCGATCCGAGACAAACAGAAAAAAAACCTGTGCTTTTTTTGAACAGAGAGACGCACCTGTTCTACAGCTTACAGGAAGTCGAGTCGAGTGGATTTCAGCGGTCACCTGTAATATCAATGTTCTACCAGAAGAGGGTAGCATTGTTCCACCTGTTCAGCCCTTGGCCGCCAAAGACATCTGGGCAGCACAAGGTGAAGATCCAGTCATTACCAGAGTTCTGACCCGGAAGAGAAACTACACGCACCTGAAACACAAAGATATGTCATCTGCTCAGATAGTGGCCCCGGTTGCAGGGAGAAGAAGATGGAACTCTCTGCAGGGAGACAGCCAGCCTTCATGTTCTCTGGTTGTCCCAGAGAACATGAAGGCTTTTATCTATAAACACTTATATGAAGATATGGGACATCTGGGGGCAGACAGAGTTGTGAGCATGTGAGTAGTTTTTTTTGGCCCAAGATGAAGACATTGAACATAATGTCACCAGTGTCTTTTGCTGCCTCAAAAGAAAGAAGCCCAATAAAGTCAAACAAACACCAATCCGAAGTACTGAAACTTCAGCGCCTTTTGAGATGGTCTCTATTGACTTCTTGCACATGGAGAGCAGTGGGGGAGAGGAGTATATTCTCGTGCTGGTGAGTCACTTTTCCAAATATGCACAGGCCTATGCCACAGAGATAAGTCTTGAAAAAAAGAAGTGGCTAAAAAATACTCTTTGAAGATTTCATTTTGCGTTTTGAATTCCCCTCAAAAAATCATCATGACCAGGGGAAAGAGTTTGAAAACCAGCTCTTTCCCAAGCTCGAAAGTTACTCTGGTATCCAACACTCCTGCACATCTCCTTACCAACCGCAGTCTAATCCAGCAGACCGCTTCAATCAAACGTTGCTGGGCATGCTGAGGACCCTGACAGAGACTGAAGAAACACGCTGGAAAAAACATCTGAGCAAAGTGGTCCTTGCCTATAACTCCACGGTCCATGAAGCAACTGGGTTTTCTCCATTTTATCTCTTCTTCGGCCCTCAACCCATTTTGAACATTGATTTGCTCATCCCCTGCAGGGGAAAAGAGAACAGCAGTGGCACATGCAGAGAAGTGGATAGTGGAAACTTATGCCATAGCCATGGAAAACATGTGGAAGTCAGCCAGGAGAGGGCAGCAATGTTACAATCATCGAAAATGGAGTTCCACCTTACGGCCTGGGGACCATGTATTGGTAGAACCTGGAAAGTTGCGTAGCTAGGAAGACATCTATGTGATGAGGGAAAGAAGGGGCCCTGACAGCCCAGTTTACACAGGCGAGCCTCTACAAGGTGTTGGTAGAAGGCATGTGTTACATTGCAACTTGTTGCTGCCTATAGTCAGTTCAAGCACCGACTACTGGTTTATGGCTGCTGCACCTTATTAGAAGAGTTTCCTGATGCTTGTGAGCTCTCCCGGTGACAGGCGCAAGTGCAGTCTACCCGGTGCAATCTTAATGTAGTGAGCATCTTTGGATGCTGCTGGAGTTCATATATTCTCTTCTGTGTTTCTTGCCAAAAAAAGAAAATATATTATTATTATTTGTAAGCACCAACTTGCATTTAGCACGGTCGTTATTCTGGGGGAAAAGCGGCCGTTGTCTGTCCATCATTTCTATTGGTCAGTGGCACGGTCAGTCTACGTACACTGCCTGCTCGGCTCCTGCCAGCGTCTGAGGGGAAAGTCAGCTGGGTCGAACTGGAGCCGGTGTAGGTGAAATAGGCTCTATGCAGTTGGCTTGTTTTCATTCAAAATAGTACATCCTCTACAAACAACCATTTCCTGTTCAATTCATTTCTATGAGGTTTTCACTACGAGTTTAAAATGAATAAATATTCTATAGATCAGACAGTTGTGGTGAATGTTACAGAAAACATGTTAAAGACTTTACAATTCAGATTTTAGCAAGGCGAGGGTTTAGCTTCTATTTGGGGTACAATTTGTTAACATTTTAACAGTTTAATCTGTCCAACAACGCCATCGGGCAATGCCGGGAAAATAACCCAATCAATATCAATTAATCATGATAAGTGAATGACAGGCAATATTCCAAGTTTACATATTGCTTTATTAACAATGTCAGGTAAATCAGTTATTTTTAGGATTTTAATAGCTCTTTGTTAACAGTCGGCTATTTTGAATTGTGTCCTTCATTGTCCATTAAGTTATCCTTGTAGTTACAATGTTTTTTGTAACCAACCAGTTCCAGGGCAGACAGGTGGATTCCAAGACTGGCAGGTCCACAATTAGGGACGTGACATCAGTCCCCAAAAAGGCAGGGCAGCAGCTGGATATATCTTCCCCACCCTGAAAAAAACTGTGACTGTTGAGATACGATGTGACAAAACATGAATATCTATAGCAACTATTTAATGTACCTGTTAATGAGGCTTTAACATCCTGATCTACGCGATTGGTGCTGCAGACACCGTGGGCAACGTTCTATAGCAAAAATAAGCAAATTAGCTATGTAGCAACAAGCGCTTACAGCTGCAGGATACAAGACAGCCCTTACCTCAAAGCCAAACATTGGAGGCACAGAGGAGGACAACATTCAGCGCATCGAGAGGTGCGGGCCTGCTGTAGCTGTAGGCCTAGCAGCTAAAAGAAATATGAATTTAGTAGGCTATAAATGAAGCGTGATTTATCGAAGCTAGGCACTTACCTGCAGAGCCATGACACATGCACACTCGACCCGGAAGGAGCCAGACACCGGAGACAGCAGAGTGAGCGAAGTCAGAGGGCGCATAACAGGTAATGTGGCCCTTTTATACGCTACGCATCTATTTAATACGGCGCTCCATAGTACTCACGAAAAAAAAAATATTTATCTCGTAATTACGAGATAAGATCTCGTAATTACGAGATAACTTTCTCGTAATTACGAGATAATTTTCTCGTAATTACGAGATAATTTAAATGGCTTTTCCCACATTCTGTATACCCACACGCTTCGTATAGGCTAAGCTAGTGACTTTATCCACAACGAGTAGTCTTTTCTGTGCTAGCTTGATGTTTCTAAATAGCTAAGATGTACTTGTGGATTTCGTTATGTTAAATTAAGTGCCTGTGGTCTTCCCTGCAATGTTTACGGTCGACAAAAAGTATGAAAATAGCTAATAACGTGACTGTCAACTCACGCTACAGTTAGCATGCTATTATAAAGACGGCCAGTGTGTGGAGCTGTTCACCCACCAGAAAGAAGCTAGTGATCGGCAGGTTTTTAAATAAAACTCGATCTTCTTGACTGTTGACAGTCAGTCCCACTCATCCTTAGAAATGTGCGGCAGTTTTTCTGTGGCTCCAGCGTCTGGTTTTCAATTTATTTGGCCAAAAAGAAGAGAAATGCTGCACATTTGCTACACTTCCGCATGGATCACCCAGAGTGGGCGGGTACTGCAAAAATGCCCGTATGTTGCAAGTCTGTTGCAGCACTTCTCTCCTTTATGGCCAAATAGATTGAAAACCAGACGCTGGAGCCAAAGAAAAACTGCCGCTCATTTCTAAGGATGAGTGAGACTGACTGTCAACTAGGGCTGGGCGATTAATCGCATTTGCAATTATATCGCGATATGACAAGACGCGATTATGTAATCGCAGAGACGTGCGATTATTGGCCACGTGAGTTTTGTTTTGGAAGTAATTGAAGCGCTGCGTGTAAGTGCGGCCGTGTGACTGCAGCGCCTCCGGTCTGCAGCTTCATGTTACGCTCCACCGACACCTCCGTGTGCTTGTGCTTCACTTTTCTCTCTGTAATTCGTGTGCTCATGAGATCAACGACATGTAATGACAATACCAGGTTCACCGGTGTAAAACTGTGCTCTTGTCAAAACTACAGCAAAGGATTTGGGCTTAAAGCGGCGGTGAACGAGGTGAGCCAGTAGCCCTCACTGTACTCGTTCTTTCTCTCTTTTCTCCACTCTCTCCGCGAACTCTCTTCGTTAGTGACACGAAACATAGACATAATAGTTGTTTCAGGTGAATGTCTATCGCTTCTCGTTGCCTTTTAGCGCGTATGTGCGTGTGCCTCTGACTTCAAAATTCCACCACGTTACGAGTCCGCGCTGTAACATAAAGTGTTCCGCGGTGACGCGCTGCCAAACGAAGGATAAACTATTTAATTCCAAACACGGAGCACTCCGGTTCTCTGCGTGGACATGGACAGGTAATCGTCCCGCCTTCTGTCCTGTCTGTGGAGCGTTGGATGAGCGAGTAGTTGAGACGGAGAGGGGAGAAGGAGAAGCAGAAGCAGCAGCAGCAGCAGCAGCCGAGAGCCGTGTGCGTAAAGTTAAAGGGGAACACACTTAGCTTAATATGAAAGCATATTTTACACCGAGTAGCTCTGGAATGAAATATAAGTTACAGATATCACTTATTTGAACTTAAATAAAAATGAACAGTGAATGAATTTGCACAAGTTCAGTATAACTGGTTCATGTCTGTAAAAAGCAGAGCTGGATAGGCTATAGCCTATATAGTTTTATTCACCTTCACAATTAAACGAGTTAATTAATCTTGTTGATCTAATCAGTGTTGGGGGAAATGCATTGAAAAAGTAATTAGTTACTCATTACTTTTTGAAAATGTAATTAGTTACACTACTTAGTTATTGCCTCAAAAGAGTAACTTAGTTATTATTTTGGATTACTTTGTGTGTATTATTGCAAACATCAATCAAAAATGTGATTTAAAATTGTATCATTGGCATTTAAACAAAGGCAAACAACAAAAGAGTTGCTTAGATTCAAATTCAGTAATAAAATCAATATTAAAAATGATTCTGTGCACAGTTCCAGCTGCAGATCTGTGTCTCTGTTGTTTTATCTCACACAATAAGTCACTTTTGTAGATTTTTATTTATTTTTTTACTTATAAGTGAATAAGAGTATTTTGTTAGTAACTGTATTTAATTACAAGTCTTTTCACAGTAACTAAATTACACTACTAGTTACTCAAACATGTAATTACAGTAACTAAGTTACACCCAACACTGGATCTAATTTAGCCAAAAATCATTTCACAGGTACATTTCTAGCAAAATGTAACAATTCTTATAATAATTTGTCGATTTTGTGTTACTTTTGCTCATGTTTTTATGCTCTGGGAGAAAATCGCAAAAAAAATCGCAATCGCAATATTTCCTGGAAAAATCGCAATTAGGATTTTTGGCTAAATCGCCCAGCCCTACTGTCAACAGTCAAGAAGATCGAGTTTTATTTAAAAAACCTGCCGATTACCACTAGCTTCTTTCTGGTGGGTGAACAGCTCCACACACTGGCCGTCTTTATAATAGCATGCTAACTGTAGCGTGAGTTGACAGTCACGTTATTAGCTATTTTCATACTTTTTATCGACTGTAAACATTGCAGTGAAGACCACAGGCACTTAATTTAACATAACGAAATCCACAAGTACATCTTAGCTATTTAGAAACATCAAGCTAGCACAGAAAAGACTACTCGTTGTGGATAAAGTCACTAGCTTAGCCTATACGAAGCGTGTGGGTATACAGAATGTGGGAAAAGCCATTTAAATTATCTCGTAATTACGAGAAAGTTATCTCGTAATTACGAGATCTTATCTCGTAATTACGAGATAAATATTTTTTTTTTTGTGAGTACTATGGAGCGCCGTAATTTAATAAAAACATTAGAAAATAGCATTTACGTGCTGCCCGCAGCTTGTCATGCTACAAGATGAATATTTCACCAGAGGACACTTGTGTGTTTAAAAAGAGACATGATTGTGTCTAAATGCTAACGCTACAGGAAATGGTCGTATGTACAGAAGTTAGCTATTTTGAACCAACACAAACCAACTGAAGTTGCGTGCACAGAGCTAATTTCGGCTCCAAAGTTGCTCGGGTCGCCTTGGTGACGTTAACGAGCTATATTTGCATTTACTTTCAATAAACAATATATATTTTTTGCTATTTATGATCAGTATAATTTGGCTTTGTTATAAAAAAATGTGAACTTTAAAAAGGATTATCTTTCACTAGATTGGTAGCACTACGTTAGCTCAAGTGAGACGTCATGCTGCGCTCTGATTGGCTGTACATAGAGTAATGGTTATTGTATTTTTATTATTGTAGTAGCATACATTTAATAAAATTACGACATCCATTCAATAAATCCTAGATAACTTTGATGTTTAATCACTGAAATCAGTTCTTCTCGTCAATCAGCAAAGCCAAATACTTCTACACAGTGACATCTAGTGGACTCTTTATAAACTGCAGCAGCGCCAAAAATACATTTTAATTGTTATGTTGTTAAATTAAATTCTAGACAAAAACACATTTTGTTCGTATGTAATACAGATAAATTAGAGTTTTGGCACGTGTTCAAGTATTAGGACAATTATTTTGCTATAAATTAAGTTAATGATAACAACATTTCCAACTCGAAGCTCTGCCCAACTGTCTGAACAGTACAGTAATTTAAAAAGTTACGCTATAATAATTTTAAATGTTTTTTTTTTTTTTTAATAAATCAATTAAAATAGCCCACTCATTTAAAAACATACGATAAAATAATATTTTAATGTCACTAAATACATTTTATTAGCCTAAAAAACTATCTCTAACTGCCAACAGCCAAAACAAACATGAAAAAACGGCAATTGTCATTCAAATAAAAAGATGCAATATTTCTCAGTGTTTCTGGTGTTTACATGAATTGATAATATGTTTTCAAACATGTCATTTCCCAAATAAGACGACACATGCATTGCAGACATGCTATGTTTTTTTATTTAATCTGCATTACTGATGCTGTGTCTTTGCTGTTGCTAAAAGTATCCTATAAATAAAAATACATTTATAATGTTGAATTGTGTCTGGGCATGATTTTCTCATTATTTATCAAAGCCCTTCAGTCTCTAACAAATGCATAAATAAATAGTTTTGTTCTTCTAAATAAACATGGAACTAAACGTGTGGTGCGTTTAAAGCACTGAGCGTAGTTTAACTAGATAATCACTGGCAACAAGTTTAGATCTTCACATTCGAGGTAAATACCTCACCAGTGAAAGACTGTGTGTTTATAAAAGTGCTTAAGTTTGGCGCAATGATAACAAATAAATTAGCGCAAATATAAAGCAGACAATTTGATAAAAATTAGGGCTGGAAAAATGTACGCGTTAATGCCGTGCGATTATTTTTTTCTTTTAATCGCGTCAAAATAAATTAACACATCGATTCATTTTACTCGCTCCTCCTGCTCCGCTGCGCACATCTCAGCGCCAGACCGCGTCAGGACAGGCGCCTTCTGCCTTTTCTTTCCTTCAGTACATGTGCTTGTGTGACATGCGTGGTCGTGCGCGCCGTTTTGAGACACCATCGCCATGATCCGCCGCATCTCCCGCATGCCGTCCCGTTTTCCCGCTGCATTCTCACGTTCTTCTCACTCTCCCGTCGCAAAACTTCTGTTCTGTAGCCTACCACCGCTCCGTGCCACGCACGAGTTATTTTAAATAAATAAATAAATAAATTAATTAAATACAGGTTAGCATTAGCTTCAGAGACAAAACGGCACATTTTATAAACACTCTGGTGAAGTATTTACCTCATGTGAAGCTCTAAACTCGCTGCAAATGATTGTCTGGCTGTCAATTCTTGTCCAGTTTGTGTCAATTAATTATTTTAATTCGTTTACGGCATTTGAGCTAGCCTCCTGAGGGAATGAATTGACCGGGAACAACGATCCACAGGTATATTCACACCGGAACTAGCCAAGCCTCAGCGTGAAAAAGGCGAGCAGGAGCGCGCATCATTCGCACATTTAAGATCTGTAACAGTACTACTACTCACTACTTGGTGATAGTCGGAGGTTGAGGCGCCAGGTGTTAGGTGAATTGCCTCTGCTGAGTTGCCCCAGGGCGGCTTACTATCACTGAGTGGGGAGGGGTGGGGTTCATCTCACTGTGAAGCGCTTTGTGACTCTGTGTCTGTGAAATGCGTTATACAAATAAAGATTACTTACTTACTTACTATGAAAATGTTTGAATCTAGGTTCAAAACATTTCTGTTAGTCTGTGCATTTGACTAAAAAGGTTTTATCTGCATAGATTGATTTTTTTTTAAGTTCTATATTTCGATTTTTGAATAGTACATTTTATGATTATATTTTTAATAATATTGTTTTGTTTTGTATTGTGATTTTTCTGTATCTTTTCCTGCGTTGTAAAGAACTTTGAATTGCTTTGTGTATGAATTTTGCTTTACAAAAACATCTGCCTTGCCTTGTCTACAGCAGTGGTTTAAACACACCAACGATCCAAAGATTAATCGATCCATGTGAGCTCTGTCCGTCCATATCGTGTCCTGTAATGTTTGTGGCTAAAGTGACCAAGCCTTTAAATAAAAAGCCCCAAAACAAGCAACGTTTGAAAAAAAAAACTGCTGAACACAGCATAATTGTCTGACTGTGTTTAGCCTCACTTTAAACTATATGTAACCGAGGGAGGGTGGGGGATAAACAAATGGATAGCTGAAATTAAATACACTTGTACCTTTAACATAAATCTAATGAATTTACTGTAAAACAACCAACAACGCCACTGGAGTTTAATCCAGAAAATAAAAGTAAGGTTCGTTAAATTGAGTGGACAGAGGCAGAAGTTTATAAAAGTATAAATAGTTTAATTATAATTTAGTTTCAGTTAAAAAGTCTTGATCAGGACACATTTAAAGTTGGTACACATACACCACGTTGCAGTCCGACAGTCACAGGTTTGGGAACAGCACCACACACATTATCCAGTCCACATATCAGTCAGACACAGTTTCAGGTCCATAGAAGAAGGGGAGGTGGGCGACGCTTGGCAGATCCTATTAAAATAAACAGGTAACGAACTAAAGTCTACATTAAGCACCAAAGACGCTGCCAAAACCTACCAGGGACGTGGAGGCGCTGAACCCACAGCTACACCGAGACCCGAACGCCTTCGTTCAGCTTTGCAGTTATAGCTCTCTCCCAGCGCGACACGCAACAAACATTAGCATTAGCAACGCACCCAATAAGAATTTGTTGCACAGCGGACGCTTACCAGCAATGCAAGGCGTTAGTAGTGTTACTTTTGTTGTTGGCTATGACGGCCTTCGTTGGCGGCTTGACGCTCCTATCACAACGAACATCAGTAGTAACCACAGTGAGGCCTGTGTTGGAGCGACGCACACCCGAAAAGAAAGTAAGCAGCATGATATAAAGTAAGTAAGTAATCTTTATTCGTATAGTGCATTTTACAGACACAGAGTCACAAAGCGCTTCACAGAGAGATGAACCCCTCTCCTCCCCACCCAATGGTAGTAAGCTGCCCTGGAGCAGCTCAGCAGAGGCAATTCTCCTGACCACCTGGCGCCTCAACCTCCGATTATCACCAAGTGTTCCCTAACCTGTATGTTATCAGTTGGTGGGGAAATCGGAGTGCCCGGAGGAAACCACCCAGACAATGGGAGGAACATGCAAACTCCACACAGAAAGGTCCGGGCATTGGCGGGAATTGAACCTGTGACCTTCTTGATGTGAGGCCAGAGCGCTATCCACGGTGGCAGAGCTGATAGCTCTGTCATATTTGTGACAGATGCCTTGCAGCAAATGGTCACTTTTGCTGTTCTTGCCCACTTTGAGTAAAAACATATTGTTCAAGTCAATAGGTGTGGTTAAATTGCTGACATTCTCACCTGAATTGTTCAAATCACACCTCAGAACACATTGTTACACAGAAAGGACAATGAGTGATTGGCTTTTAGTGTTTTCTTCACACACTATAAACTGACACACACCACCAGAGCAATAAATCTAGAGCTCATGATGAAGTTTGCATGCTTGAGTTTTACTTGAACTTGATCAACTGGTCTTCAAAGATGTATTTAATAATAGTAATAATCTCCATGTGCGCGCAATGTCTCCTTTGTTCATACTCTCCAGGCCTGCAACAGACGTGTGCTGGACTCACTGCAGCGCCCACTCCTGCCTCCGTATGCACACGTTACATCCTTTCTCTGTCTCTGAAATCCTGGAGCACAGGACCATGTACTGGCAATCCAGTCATCGTCTGGTGCAAGCAGTGTGTTCTTCAGCCAACATCCTTGTAAAATCAAACACAACGCGGGGTTTTGGTGTGAACTTTCAGTTTAAAAAGCCTATTGTTAAAGAAAACAGAAAACACATGTTTTTGAGCTGAACTTAAGTCATATTAAGCTAACTGCATTTTGCAAAATTTTTCCAAACTGAAGAGAAAACCTACAGTTTATGGTCAAAACGTTTCAGCTGATCTTAATGCACTGCTCATTTCTCAAGTAAATGTGCTGGAGGAAAAGGTCTCACAACAGACCCAGCCTTTACCTAAGACTTTAGAGGGCCTCTTAGCAACCAACAGAAGAAAGGTTATGTCAGTGCCGAGGAGAAAATAAGGCAGACAGAGTTTAAGTCTGTAGAGCCAGAGTCAGCAAAATGAACCAACTCATAGCAGGACCAGAAAACATTGAAAAAGGGTGTGACTCTCTAACAGTCCATAAAAATGAAGCCACACCTCATTAACATAAACCATTAGACAACACTCAAAACATTCCATAAAACTTTTTATGAGGTTCTGAGAATTGATTTGTTTCTTCCGTGTGTTATATTTGGCTCTGGTAATAAATAGATCGCTTCAGTCCAAGATAAAAGCCAAACACGCTGACATTGAGCAGGTCTCTCTCTCTGGACTGTCACAGTTTGTGCTTAACAGAGGTGAATTTGAACTGAAATACAAAGACAATGACGGTAAGAGCAGAATGACACTTTTCACATCATGTTTGTTGATTTCAGTTTGTTGACCGTTGATTTTGTTTCAGCCTGTGCTTCTTCTGATGTGTCTGGCTCCACTGCTGATCTGCTGCAGTGCTGAGGAGAAACCTGTGGACTGCAGTGACATCCTTCAACAGGATCCACACAGCTCCAGTGGAGTCTACACTATTTATCCATCTCATAAACTGCTTGGAGTTCCAGTTAAGTTTACATAGCAAATGTATTTTCTTAAATGCCTTTGCATGCAGTTGGTCATAATTGTGTATTTTGTAGGTCTACTGTGACATGGAGACAAGCGGAGGAGGTTGGACTGTGAGTTTATGATTGAAAGATGATGCACATATGGAGCAGTTATACTAGTGCTGACACAGATAGTGATGTTTTAATTCAATTCTGGTGTTGGGTTTGGGTTTCACTGTAACTTCTTAGTCAGAAAATGTAAACAGCAGCTTATTATCATGTTAGGGAATTCACCCAAAGACTCAATCAGGAAAGAACAAACCAGAGACTACACCACACTTGTTGATGTTACTTGCAGCAAGGAGTGCATGAGCTAACTGCTGAGTTCAGCATTGAAGCTCTCGCTTCGGCAGCTCTTTTATTGTTTAAACTTCTCAAAAGGCATCGATTTGATTTCATGTTTTTTGGTTGTTATCTCTGACTAACGGACTGCCGCTGACACAGCACAACATTAACTTCTCAATGGAGCTCAACAGTGGAAGCCCGCCCTGGTTCCGGAAGAGTTTTGCCCCATGTTAAAGTGCCATAGGCTTTTCGAAAAAATCTAATTTTAAGAGTTTAAATAAATACCGCGGCTTTCCAGCTATGTGCTAACTCAGATCCATAGCGCGGTTGTTTTCAGTCTAAAAAGCACAACTATAACTTAAAATTCAGCAAAATGCAAAACTTCGTCGTTTACAAAGCTGAAAAAACGGCTTTTAAACAAAAATGTAGGTCTTATGCTCGTGACTCACCACATAGCTGCTTAGCCCCAAGGACGTTTCCAAACTTTTAATATAATTTTTTATCGAATTCCCTATGGCAATTTAACATGGGGTCCGAGATTTTGGAACCAGGAAGTGGGCGGTCACTGTTGAGCTCCATGTGTAACTGTGAGCGGTAGGTTTTTGTAAGATCTGTTCAAGATTATGTTAAAGTGTTGCCAGTGCAGAGACTAAATCACTATCAGTGCATGTGTTGCTCACTTATTTAATACATTCTGAGCCTCCAAATAGTTCACCACAATGTTTTTAACCTTTTTTCACAGCTGTTAGGAGCGGGACATGTTAGTATGCTAACGGCAGTTAGCCACAATGCTGTCAGCAGTAACAGACAAACTTAGCCCTCGATGGGTGAACAAACAGGATATTATTAGATAAGCAAGACATTGCAGACTGATTTTCACCTGAAAAGATACATTAACAGGAGATCTGTGCTGGGGTATCAATTCTACATTATTTTTTTTTTTTAATAAATTGGGTATAATCTCTTTAACGTTGTTAAAACTAACAGTGAGATCTGTTGTTAGCATGTCCAAAAGTTAACCTTAAAGGTTGTAATAACCTAATTAATTGAACAATAGAGAATCTTTCTGGTGCAGATGTGTTGCTCTAATGAAATAAATGACAAACAGCAAATCTCCAGATGTGTTTTTCTTAGTCAGTGAGTTTAAAGAGTTTGCGAGCAGTTCTTCCGCCCAGTTAGAGCGTTAATGTGCATTTTTCTATTCAGAAAAACATTTTCCTGAGTTCCCAAGAACCACATGAACACAACATAAGCACTCAACTAAATTACCAAAAGAACAGTTTCTCCAAAGCAACGACAAATGTAATGTATTTTTATAAAAACGTTTTAACCAGACTTGTGCCCTCAGATAATCCAGAGGAGGATGGACGGTTCAGTGAACTTTTACAGACCCTGGGATCAGTATGTGGAAGGTTTTGGTGACGCTAACGGAGAATACTGGTTTGGTAAGAAAAAACCTTTTATAAGTTTGTAAAAATATGTTTTAAATTTTAGAGCACAAGTTTGTCTTTGACAGGTCTGGAGTTTATGCATAGATCACAGCTCGAGGGAGAAACGAGCTGCTGGTGGAGATGGCGGACTTTGATGAGAATGAGGAATATGCTCGATACTCTTCTTTCTCTGTTGGGCCTGAATGTGACCAATACAAACTGACAGTGTCTGGGTTTACTGATGGAGGAGCAGGTCAGTTCATCAATGTTAACAATGTTAAAGACAACAATACTAAACTCTTCTCTGTGTTTCTACAGGAGACAGTCTCACTGAGCACAACAACATGAAGTTCAGTACCTTTGACAAAGACCAGGATTCATGGGCAACCAACTGCGCTAAGACATATCTGGGAGGTTTCTGGTATAAAGCATGTCATCGCACCAACCCCAATGGGATTTATCGCTGGGGCGCTGACGACACCATCACTGGTGTTGGAGTGTCGTGGACCTCATGGAGAGGAGTTGACTACTCTCTGAAGTCTATCAGCTTCAAGATCCGTCTGGTCAAGTAGAATCCACAGCTCCAGCTGATTCCAACTGTTTCTTTTCCTTCTGTAACCATTAAATTGTTGTTAATTTGGTGATGGGCAATACCAGCTGATCTGAGATTTGTACATTCTTCTAATCAAAGTCTGTTCATGTGAAACTTTACAAAGAATAAACACCATTTGAGCATCAAACTAAATCAGATTGTTTACTCATCATAATGCATCCTGAAGGGCATTTTAACTCTTTCACTGTCAGCTCTATTCTCACTTTGACCCTCTTTCCCCTGACAGAGCTTTTTGACTGTTTTAAACAATATTCACAGCTCCACAAAAAACACCTTTGTAAAACAGGAATGTTCATCAAATGAGACCTACAAGTGTCTACTTTAATTTAAAATGTTCTTCTACCATCATTCGTTCCCTTTTATAGGCGTTTGAAATGTTGTGTTTTCACTAGATTCAAGAGTTTAGATACAAAAAGTGGAGGAAAACGTAAAGGCAGTGCCTATTCTGCTGTCCGACAGCTACACATTACATTGTAGGCAAAACCAGTGTTTGCTTTAGGTGCTTCTCTTAAGCCTGCACACTCTTGGTGAAACCACTCCATGCATCCATCACACATTGATTTGATTTGATTTGCAAATCTGGCAGCACCAGATTTTTTTTTCAATCATTTTTAAAATGTTCATCCATTAACTCTCTGTTAAAAAAAATAAAAAATCTGGTGGATGTTGATAATTTGGTCTTTATAGGTATCTGCAACCGCTTCCACTGGCTTGAAGTCTGCCTCAGTTACAGCTGATCCCAGGAGAGCCATTTCGGCTTTGTAGCCCTCCACAAACCACTGCAGCATCACTGAAAAGGCAGCATTTAAAAGCAAACTATGTAGAATTCCTTTACAATATTATTAGGCCGATATGATGATGAAAATGACTCAATAGAGCACTGTCTCCTTGTCTGCTGCTCATAACAACTAAAGTTTAGTTTGACGTATGCTCATATTTTAAAGGGGCTATTGCATTTTTTCCTATATATTTATTCTTCTTATAGTTTGTACTTGTCCCATTCATTCCTTAATAAATAATTAAATACAGGTTAAAACATGGTAAGTATTTACCTCGTATGTGAAGCTCTGAACTCGCTGCAAATGACTGTCTGGCTGTCACTTGTTGTCCAGTTTGTGTCAATTAATTTTTTAATTAGTTTACGGCATTTGAGCTAGCCTTCCAAGGGAATGAATTGACCGGAAAGAAACAACAAACCGCTGGTATATTTACACCGGAACAAGCCAAGCCGCAGCGTGATATCATGTTTTTAGCTGTTTCTGGCAGTTTAAACAATGAAAATATAGTCAAGCGCAAGCATGATTGACTCCAATTCAGCAAGTATTGATTGGAGAGTGACAGGGCCTGTCATTGTCCACTTTGTACCGGAAGCGCACTTCGTACCTTTATTTTTACTTCTTTTACGTTGTTTTATTCGTACTGACGAAACTAAACTGTTAGACACAAAATTCCCTCACAGATTTCAACAAAGCAAATGATTGTAAAATGAGATTACTGTTTAAAGCAAAATGTAAGTTTTTTAATTTGAAAATGGCTGTACCTTTTTGCGACACGCTGTCCTAACATGCAAGGAAGTTGTAAGTCTAAGCTTGGAGCTTTTTCGTTTACATTTTGATGAAGATAGAAGACGCCAGGATGGCAGTATTAAATTGACTGGAATCCTGTCACAGATTTGCAATGAACACTTTAAACAAGGTAAGAAAAAAAAAGACATTTAAAAAAAAAAGATGCAATGAATATCTGAAAGAACCTGCATCATAGTGGCTAACTAGCTCACACGATGTGTGAGACAAAACCCTGTTTGCCACATAATGGTACAAATCACGAGGAGTAAAGTCAGTCAAACTTGTAAATTTTATTAAATCGGCAAATATAGCAAGAGGAAGAGGGTATGATCAGCTAGCATTCATTAGCTTTTCCAAATACCTTGCTTTGTGTGTGTATAAAAGATGTTCTACTTCCACAGACAAATGTACTGAACATGCACTAGAAGCATCCACTGCTTTCTTTACGGAAAAATAAGAAAATATGTGAGAATTTGTCAGTTTTGCACTCCCTGTAATGTTGCGTACACGCACTTCTGCCATCCAGCATGGAGCAGCCACGTGATCATGTGACGTAGGTGCAAAGGGTCAATAGATTCAACCTTCCAAGTATGTAAATACTATATCTAGAAATGCTAATGGTAGCTGCAAGCTAAATGCTAACGTGATGCTAGCGCTGCTGGCGTTTTTTTTTTTAGCATCTTTTTTAACTTTCTGTTTACTTTTCTGACATAACGCCACATTACTTCATTTAAACCCGGTTGTAATTCGACTTGAATTAGTTGGGCTAAAAATACACTTAATTAAAGTGGTCTTTAAATTTGTATATTGTTTGAATTGTGTTAAAAGGAACCCCGAATATTTACATAAATAGATCGAAAATACTTCGCGTAGGTATACTTACTAAAAAGTAGAACTTAAAGTAAACAAATATTCGCCGTTTGACGTAAAATTGTTATGTTTACAACAACTTCCTGATATTACGGGCGCCGCCATCTTGAGGTGATGACGCAGAATCGTGTGGCGCAGTGAGCGTCAGTCGTGAGACGCACACAACAGCTGCAACAGTTGCCGTTGATCTGGTTAACAGGAGCGTCAGTGGTTTTTCGTCGACAACACATTGTAAAATGGTACATTGTGTGGCTTTTGGTTGTGATTTCGTCTCGGGAGGAAACAAGGAGAATGCGGTAAGCTTTCATAACTTTCCTCGTAGTTACACGATTCGACGTCATACTACCCATAATGCACTGCGTTGTAAACAATGATGGCGTCTTCCGTGAAAATATATTTCGTAAAAGTTTAATAAAACGGTAGATTTTTCAGATTATTTTTGTGTGTATTTATATCTTTGATGATATAAGGAAAACTCGAAAACAAACATTAAAAAATTCTCGGGGTTCCTTTTAATCTTCATATTTTCCAGAGTTTCTATGTTTCATCTGACTTTTTTAGTGCATTTAGTTTCGCCGTCTCAGTAGCACGTGTAGGCCTAGGTAGATAATTAATAATAATAATAATATTAATTTTTATTTATAAAGTACCTTTCATAAACTTTGCAACTCAAAGTGAAGACTAAAATACAACTACACAGAATATAAGTATGCAAAAAAAAAAAAAAAAAAACAAAACAGTAAAATAATTATTAAAACATTTCAGCCAAAAGCACATTTAAAAAGACCTTTTCAAGCCCAGATTTTAAAACAGCCAAAGAGGCCTGTCTCACAATGTCCGGCAAACTATTCCAGATCTTAGCTGCATGAAACTGGAACGCTGACTCTCCATAACTAGTCCTGACTCTGGGCACCAGCAGGAGGCCAGTCCCTTAGAACACGAGATGGCTAGCTCAAATCCCATAAACTAATTAAAATAATTGATTGACACAAACTGGACAACAAGTGACAGCCAGACAATCATTTGCAGCGAGTTCAGAGCTTCACAAACAAGGTAAATACTTAACCATGTGTTTATAAAATGTGCAGTTTTGTCTCTGAAGCTAATGCTAATCTGTATTTAATTTATTGGTTAATTTTAAAAGAACTCTACAAACTGAACTAGCTTTATACAAAACACTCTGCCCAGGATGTAATGTGTGGCAGTGTAGGTTCCTGCCACTGTAAATAAAGTCCATTATTAAAGGAAATCCTCTACCCTCTTTCGGCCTCTGAGTCTGGTGCATTTCCGCTCCGGGTGTGGTGTTTACGTCCGCCTGCTCTGCTGCGCCAAGTAGATTTAAACTCCTTACTAAAATCTGATCACATCTAGTCATTAACGCCTGTATTATTGTAGTGCCCCAGGGCGCACTGCTTCATGGTGCACGTTGTATTGTGCTTTGGTGTCTGGCGTTCCTTTGGAAGCTGGGGTCCGAATGTGTCGTAGCCGGCTTTGGTCCTGTCAGTCGTCACCTGTCATGGGTGCGCAGCAACGTGTAGTAAGATGAAGTAGGTTCTACAGTAAAGTGTAGGGCATAAATGTATTTTCTTATTGTGTAGCTAACTCAATGTTTTTGCATTCAGACGGAGGGGTTGAACTACATCGGCTCATCGATGTCTTGCATTTTCTTTTCTACCTCGTTAGTCCAGTTCCTTGTTGGGTCACGTGCATGCGGCTGACGTGCGCGATGCCCAAGCCTGCTTTAATTGAACTGTTTGGGTAACTGATGTCTGGAACGAAATGGATTGGACCTGACTATACTTTTAGACTGACTTTTATTTGAATTTATGTTTGAAAAACTAAACAAAGAAGTAATTAAATAAATTATTGTAACTTAAGCAAAGCCTCCTAATTTTTAATCACGGAACGAACATGTCGTTTTATGCGCTGCATTTGGGTATAATATGCCCTGGCGTTGTTGGACCAAGTGTAATTGATAATTTATGCGAACTAGTAAAAAATGCGGTAAACCCTCGAGATGCCACACATGTATTTTTATAAGATTGTCTGCTTTAAATTTGCGCAAATTTATTTGTTAGCATTTAGCATTGCGCCAAACTTGCGCACTTTTGTAAACACACAGTCGTTCTCTGGAGAAGTTTTTACCTCGAATGTGAAGCTCTGAACTTGCTGGCAGTGGTTATCTAGTTGAAATCTGCTCACTGCTTTGAATTTTTTAGATATTAAATAATATTAGCGCATCGCAGCCATTCCCAGGCTACATCCCTCTCTACCGACATCCCGGAATGTCGACATTGACGTCTAATTGTCGATGTTGCGGCATTAGCATACTCACTCACTTCGACACCTAACTTTTTTTTTGTCATTGTAGTGGTATTTTACTTTTTTTTTTTCAAAATGCCGCTTCTCTGACACTCTTTTGTGGGTGTTTCCATTAAATCATTATTTAAAAAAATAAAAAATTTGCGTTTTCTTGCGACTGATCCAAACATGACGCTAAGTATAAAAAACAGCGCGTTTCTTCATTCTGTTTATTCTTACATTTCATTTTGTCAAACTCTGCTTCTATGGCTACGCGTAAGGCCCTTGTCCTGGCTTCTGTCCATGGTGCTGAAGTTGAACGGAGATCAATTAATAATGAGATAAATAAGTAAATGGATAGATTGAAAGGATGATGTTTGAATTATTCATACAAAATCCTAAAATATCTTTCTTTTAGAGCCGCAGTCAGGCTGCGCTTTTTTACACCCAACAATCCCCGGCACGTTTATGTACACCTTTCACGTTACAGAGGAAACAATCTTAAAGTTCCCTACAACAAACTGTGAATGTTAAAATTAAAAAACGGCCTTCTATCCCTCCTTCTGGCTGCTTGATCACCGTGTACACAGTGCGTCCTAGTCTGCTTTTAGAGCAGTCTTCTCAGCTTCACTGCGGCCTCGCCCAGCCTCACGCTACTGCTCAGGCCCTCTTTTACAAATGCACATATTTAGGCGCTAGGAGTTTAGGAGTCTTAAACACTGTCTTTATGCAGGCCTATGTTTTAGTTTGTAGAGAATGTTGTGAATGTGGTCTGGACTTTTACTGGGGTGAAATGATGTTTAACTTTATCAATCTATTCTGAATATTGTTCATTAAAATGCATTATATACTGGTTTATATCCACATTTCACACATGAATTTTCACAGTTACGACTGTAACCTTCATGCATCATACAACGTGAAACGATTGGTCTCTTTAATAAAACAGACTCTTAAAGCAAGAGAAAAAAACCTATGGCTCACCTTTCTCTTGATTCTCGTCGTTCCCACGGAGCCTTCACATGACAATGTTCACGAAAATCCATGGTCATCAATAACAAAGTCTTCGAAGTGTAAATCCATAATCCATATTCATGTGCAGAGGCTTCTGTCCGTGCGACTCTGCACATCCTTGTGCAGGACGTCCCGCTAAAGCGCGTAGTGTTATGGAGAGGTTTGTGACAGTCTGCCAGCTTACAACCACAACTTATAAGGCAAAAAAATACGGAGCCTCTGAGGCTGTCGTCGGAGGCGGACTGAGGTGGAGCAGAGCTGCGTGTCGTGGGATGAGCGCGTTATGTTTCCTCGTCGCAGCAGCAGCAGCAGCGGCAGCAGCTCTGGTTCAGCACGACGATATGGGCAAAGTCTACAGCCTTTATTCAAGTCAGAAAGGCAAAAAAATGTTTAGAAAAAAAGTGCTGCCAGTAGATAGAGGAAAAAAAACGCCGTCAATACGCGGAAGCTTGGAAAATAATGTTAATGCTGAAATTCTGACAAACTTTGGCTTGTAAGCGAGCGAGTCCAAGTCCAGACCCGATTGGTCATTATGACGTTCGCTGTCTGAGTGTGTGTCGGAGGTGCGGCACCAATAAATTCGGAGGACAGGGATGTCGTAACAGTGGGATTTAGAAAATAAGTGCTTTCGGAGTTATGGCATGTCGATAGAAAGGGCTTTCGGCAGAGAGGGGGACCCCCTGTGGCTGTCTGACGTCAAAGGGGAAAGGTCAAGTGGGCCGAGCAGGAGCCGGAGAGCGCTTTAAATAATGGAGCAGGGGCGCATCACCCGCACCACTACACATTTAAGATCTGGAGCAGTCTTCCAGAAAATTTAAAGGTGCTTTCACACCAGACGCCCCGCAGTGGCCGCTTTTTTATTTGAAATTAGTCGCATTTCTCGCGCGACCAATTCACAGCTTTCAAACAGCGGCGTGTTCATGCCGCCACGTTATCTTTGACTCTCTATTAGAACGCAGTTACAAGTCTGCCGTCAAATGGTTGAGTGGATAACGAACAGGAATCTGGTGTGAAGAGCTCGCGGTGTGTGAGTTTGACCCCAGGCACCTGTTGAAGCCTTGTATCTGTAGCTGATATTCAAATTTAATACTTTAAGAATCCTACTTTTTTAAAAGGCACATTGTATTGTTATAAAACGCAAAACAAGCTCTATATTTTCATTTATTGTTGCTTAAGTGCAGAAAAAAAAAAGATTTTATGTTACTCCTGCGGGGATTGAACCCAGGTCTCCCATGTCTTAACCCTCCGCTTTACACATGCTTGAGGAGTTGACGTGACAGTATATAATTCTGGTTGTGCCGAATTAACAGGTTATTTTTGTCTCAGACATCGCGTTTATTCTGCTGTGAACATAAAGTTTATTTGCCCAAAATAGCCACTTGTTTTTGCCAGAATCGAGGAATTATATGAATTATAGACATCACAGGATATGCACAAACGAGAAGAATCCCCGGACTAAAGTTTCTACGATCGTCTTTTTTTTTTTGTGTAGCCACAGGGTAAGTCCCAGTCATGCATGGTCTTTGTTTTTTATGTTTGTGCAGCTATTAAGAAGCTGTAGATTGCATTTACTTTTGTCCCTTTCAAGCTCTGTGTGGCGTAACAACCACAGTGAGGCCTGTGTTTGTGACAGATGACTTGCAACAAATGGCCACTTTTGCTGTTCTTGCCCACTTTAAGTAAAAACATATTGTTCAAGTCAATAGGTGTGGCTAAATTGCTAACATTCTCACCTGAATTGTTCAGATCACACCTCAGAACATGTTGTTACACAGAAAGGACAATGCGTGATTTGCTTTTATTGTTTTCTTCACAGCCCACAAATTGTCTCACACCACCAGAGCAATAAATCTAGAGCTCATGATGAAGTTTGCATGCTTGAGTTTTACATGAAGTTGAATAACTGGTCTTCAAAGATTATTTCACTAGCAAGGACCACACCACATCAGAGAATGCAATTAATATATTTATTGATGATTGATGATTGATCGATGGCTGGATCGGGGAGACTGTGGGTGGGGTTTTGTCTCGGCGATCCGTTCAGCCGATTCAGGACCCCCCCACCTGTAGATGGAGATGTCTTCAGCAGGAGGACAGATGAGATGTGGGGTCGAGAGATCTGAGACAAGACGTGTTGTTGGGAAAGGGCAGTTTAAGTAGAGGCTTTTGGGTAATTGGAGGTGTGTCCAAGAAGGCGAGCGAGGCGTGGTTTCCTGGTGCAAAAGGGCTGTGGTCCTGCTCCTGAAACTTTCTTAATTTCATTAACTCCCATTTATTAATAATGATAATCTCCATGTGCGCACAATACGTCCTTTGTCCATACTCTCCAGGCCCAAAATGGACAAGACTCACTGCAGCGCCCACTCCTGCCTCCGTATGCACATGTTACATCCTTTCTCTGTTCTCTGAATTCCTGGCGCACAGGACCATGTACACATCGTCTGTGTGCAAGCAGTGTGTTCTTCAGCCAACATCCTTGTAAAATCAAATACAACGTGGGGTTTTGGTCCAGCCTGATCAGTTCTGTGTGTCTGTGAGTTCCTAATTCTATAAGAGCACATTAAGAGTGAGAGCGCATAAAACTGGACCAAGATCAAGCACACACTGAGTCTCTGCTCCGTTGGAGATGCAACCTATTGTTTTTTCAGTGAGAACTTTAAGTTTAAAAAGCCTATTGTTAAAGAAAACAGAAAACACATGTTTTTGAGCCGAACTTAATTCCTGTTTAAGCTAACTGTATTTTGCGTGAACTTTTCTAAACAGTTTATGTTCAAAGCGTTTCAGCTGATCTTAATGCACTGCTCATTACTCAAGGAGATGAGCTGGAGGAAATGGTCTCACAACAGACCCAGCCTTTACCTAAGACTTTAGAGGGCCTCTTAGCAACCAACAGAAGAAAAGTTATTTCAGTGCCGAGGAAAAATACTGCAGACAGAGTTTAAGTCTGTAGAGCCAGAGTCAGCAAAATGAACCGACTCATAGCAGGACCAGAAAACATGGAAAGGGTGTGACTGTCCAACAGTCTATAAAACATGAAGCCACACCTCATTAACAAATAAAGCTTTGGATTAACACTCAAAGCATTCAGTAAAACTTAATATGAGGTTCTGAGAAAGTGGTTTGTTTCTTCCGTGTGTCATATTTGGCTCTGGTAATAAATAGATCGCTTCAGTCCAAGATAAAAGCCAAACACACCTGACATTGAGCAGGTCTCTCTCTCTGGACTGTCACAGTTTGTGCTTAACAGAGGTGAATTTGAACTGAAATACAAAGACAATGACGGTAAGAGCAGAAGGACACTTTTCACATCATGTTTGTTGAGTTCAGTTTGTTGACCGTTGGTTTTGTTTCAGCCTGTGCTTCTTCTGATGTGTCTGGCTCCACTGCTGATCTGCTGCAGTGCTGAGGAGAAACCTGTGGACTGCAGTGACATCCTTCAACAGGATCCACACAGCTCCAGTGGAGTCTACACTATTTATCCATCTCATAAACTGCTTGGAGTTCCAGTTAAGTTTACATAACAAATGTATTTTCTTGAATGCCTTTGCATGCAGTTGGTCATAATTGTGTCTTTTGTAGGTCTACTGTGACATGGAGACAAGCGGAGGAGGTTGGACAGTGAGTTTATGATTGAAAGATGATGCACATATGGAGAAGTTATACTAGTGCTGACACAGATAGTGATGTTTTATTGAATTCTGGTGTTGGGTTTGGGTTTCACTGTAACTTCTTAGTCAGAAAATGTAAACAGCAGTTTATTATCGAGTCAGGGAATTCATCCAAAGACTCAATCAGGAAAGAACAAACCAGAGACTACACCACACTTGTTGATTTTACTTGCAGGAGTGTGTGAGCTAACTGCCTGAGTTCAGGGTTGAAGCTCTTTTATTGTTTAAGCTTCTCAAAAGGCATTGGTATATGTACATGTTTTTGGTTGTTATCTCTGACTAACGGACTGCTGCTGACACAATCAGTTTCACAAACGGTAACTTGTCAGGGCATTTTTCCGGGAGCGGTGTCAGCTACAAACATTAACATATATCTAATGGTTTATTGGTTACACATAGTTTTAACAAAATACAAACTAATCTTTATATTTCTTTAACGTACCACTAAACATAGATTATGAAAACTATAATCACACTATTATAGTGAGTTTTGTCATTCTGTCCTCTTATTTTCACAAGGAATACCTGAAATATGAACTTTTTAAGACTTTATCTTTATAAACCCCAGACATACTTCTCTAAAAACATTACACACAACAATACATTAAAAAGACATTTTTTTTTATCAAATTTAAAGATAAAGTAGTTTGTTTATATGAGTCAACAAAATAGAATGTGACCCATGTATAGAGACAAGAATCGAATGGTGACAAAACAGAATCGACCCATCCCTACTCTCCACAGAACATTTCAGTCATATTATCACACTGGAACTGTTCCAAAGAGTGACTTAAATTGTTAAAGTTCTATGAAATGTGTAAATGTAGCTAAAGTCAATGTTTCCAGTGCAGAAACTAAATAACTATCAGCACACATGTGTTACTCACTTATTTAATACATTCTGAGCCTCTGAAAAGTTAAGTGCATTGTGTTTTAACCTTTTTTCACAGCTGTTAGGAGCGAGCGGGCTGGTATGCTAATGGCATTTAGCCACAATGCTGTCAACAATAACAGACAAACTTAGCCCTCGATGGGTGAACAAACAGGACATTGCAGACTCATTTTCACATGAATAGATACATTAACAAGAGATCTGTGCTGGGGTATCAATTCTACAATATTTTATGTATAATCCCTTTAATAACGTTAAAGCTAACAGTGAGATCTGTTGCTAGCCTGTCAAAAAGTTAACCTTAAAGGCTTGTTAATACTAACGTAATTAATTGAAAAATAGAGAATCTTTCTGGTGCAAATATGTTGCTCTAATGACATAAATGACAAACAGCAAACCTCCAGATGTAGTATTTTTAGTCAGTGAGTTTAAAGAGTTTGTGAGCAGTTCTTTCGCCCAATTAAAGCGTTCAAGTGCATATTTCTATTCGGAAAACATTTTTCTGAGTTACCAAGGACCACATTACGACGCTCCATTGTACTCACAAAAAAATAAATATTTATAATTACGAGGTAATTTTCTCGTAATTACAAGATATTTTTATGGCTTTTACCCCACATTCTGTAGGCTATACCCATACGCTCCGTATAAACTAAGTTAGTGACTTTATCCACAATATGAGGGAGACTTCGGGCCCGGGGAACACCGGGCCGACCCCACAATATGAGTAGTCTTTTCTGTGCTAGCTTGATAGTTCTAAATAGCTAAGATGTGCTTGTGGATTTTGTTTTGTTAAATTAAATGCTTGCGGTCTTCACTGTAAGTTTATGATCTACAAAAAGTAGCTGTTACGTATGCCTGTGGACTCAAGCTACAGTTAGCAGCTATTCTATAGATTCTATATTCTATATTCTGCATCTAGTAAACATAATGAAGCATAATAAAATAAATAAATAAATATAAAATGTTTGTTTTACTAGAGAAGTATTTTCTTAAAGTATAATTTGTCTGTTTTGCATATTAAGTACTTTTAAAACGTATTTTATTTTTCCCTCTAAAATGTTCACGGTGCATTATGGGTAAATTTCCCAGAGCAAGGCATTGGTACTTGTGTATCCTTGATAAATGATCCACATGCTAACGAAACAAAGGACACTGCCTGTGGAGGACATGAACATTGGAACATGACTTGGATGATGTTAATGCCTTACTACGCCAGGTACCAGGCAGGTACCAGGCAAGTACCTAGCATGGAAGTATAATTAGAACGGGAAGATGAGTCCAAGATGGCGGCCCGTTGTTTTCAATGGCTTCTGCTCAGTGGCGCATTGATGCCGTAAAAGATTTTTTCTTACGCGCTCTTTCCTGAATACAGGCTAGCGCCTCCTACCATGACGTCAGAAAAGTGACAGTGTAATCAGAGCAATGGTGGCCTGAGCGGGGGGAGCGGAGATAGCGCGGCAGACCGGTAAGCTAGGCTAAACACCGTTTAAGCATTTGGGGTATTAAAAAAAATTGGAAAAGTTTATGTTGCTAAACTAGAGAGAAAAATCTTCAAAATGAGACTTTGTAAAAGCTGTAGGATAATATAATACAGATAATATAATACATCCATGGTACCTAGGCTTTGGGAAACAAAGTGGGCGGGTACTTTGCGCTACAGCAAAAATGCCGTATGTTGCAAGTCAAATGATGGGGTTCGAGGACGGAAAAAATCTCTTACTAAAAAAAATTTAATTTAAAATTAATTTAAAAAATCTTGTAAATCCGAGAAAACTACCTTTAATTACGAGATAAATATTTATTTTTTTGTGAGTACAATGGAGGCCGTATACATGAACGACATAAGCACTGTGAATATCATTTTTCAGGCAGGCAAAAAGTAAACAAAATCCAAAATCCAGTTTTCACGTTTATTAAAGCTTTTGGACATAATCACAAAAAACAGAGCAGAAAAACAGACCCCGGCCGCAGCCAGGAGCCCGACACACACACTGGCTGACTGCCACCCCCAACAGTTCTTAAAATACATTGGGAAATACGGCATATTTGGAGGTAGCCAGAGCTACATCACATGTTAAAACCTGTCTCATGTTGTAAGTAGTGCATGGGTAGCTATAGATAGAGTGGACCAGAGATTGGGTTTCTTACAAACTTTGCCATACTTGCATATTTGCCATGTGTGCTCAGACTGCACAACAAGTGAAAGAATACTTTAAAACCTAAATAAAACAGGGTAAATTTCCTCACAACACTCAACTAAATTACCAAAGAACAGTTTCTCCAAAGCAACAACAGATGAGCAAGTCTTATTAATACTATACATAGGCTCCATACCAATATTGTCATGTATTTTTATAAAACGTTTTAACCAGACTTGTGCCCTCAGATAATCCAGAGGAGGATGGACGGTTCAGTGAACTTTTACAGACCCTGGGATCAGTATGTGGAAGGTTTGGTGACGCTAACGGAGAATACTGGTTTGGTAAGAAAACATTTTATAAGTTTGTAAAAATGTTATGAATATATATGAATTTTAGAGCACAAGTTTGTCTTTGACAGGTCTGGAGTTTATGCATAAGATCACAGCTCGAGGGAGAAACGAGCTGCTGGTGGAGATGAGGATTTGATGGAATAGGCATCTGCTCGATACTCTTCTTTCTCTGTTGGGCCTGAATGTGAACAATACAACTGACAGTGTCTGGGTTTACTGATGGAGGAGCAGGTCAGTTTATCAATGTTAAACAATAAAAGACAACAATACTAAACTCTTCCCTGTGTTTCTACAGGAGACAGTCTCGCTAATCACAACAACATGAAGTTCAGTACCTTTGACAACGACCAGGATACATGGGAAAACAACTGTGCTAAAAAATATCTGGGATGTTTCTGGTATCACGCATGTCATCACACCAACCCCAATGGGATTTATCGCTGGGGAGCTGATGGCACCATCTATGCTATTGGAGTGTCGTGGCCCACATGGAAAGAAGTTGACTACTCTCTGAAGTCTATCAGCTTCAAGATCCGTCTGGTCAAGTAGAATCCACAGCTCCAGCTGATTCCAGCTGTTTTCTTTTCCTTCTGTAACCATTAAATTGTTGTTAATTTGGTGATGGGCAATACCAGCTGATCTGAGATTTGTACATTCTTCTAATCAAAGTCTGTTCATGTGAAACTTTACAAAGAATAAACACCATTTGAGCATCAAACTAAATCAGATTGTTTACTCATCATAATGCATCCTGAAGGGCATTTTAACTCTTTCACTGTCAGCTCTATTCTCACTTTGACCCTCTTTCCCTGACAGAGCTTTTTGACTATTTTAAACCATATTCACAGCTCCACAAAAAACCTTTGTGAAACAGAGTTCATCAAATGAAACTTGTCAAATACATTCACAGTATTACTGACAGTGTGTGGATATGCCAGTGATGTTGTCAAAACTGAAAAATGAAAAGTTATTACCACGCCGCCCCCAATCGCACATCACGCAGAGCGCGTAGGGCACCTGCTCTGGGGCACCAAGCCGAGCTGTGCCGTCCCACTGTCCGTGGCTTAACTCATGAGTGACAGACAAGTTTGGAGACTTTGGTCAGCTGGTGTACCAGGCAAATTCTACATCAGATTTGCCTGTACACCAGGCAAAATCTGGCCTGTCCAGACCCTGGCCTGTCCAGGGTCTGGACAGGCCAGGGTCTGACAGGCCAGGATTGCTAGAGTGCTAGACGATCGTTTCCTCGCTTATGGACTCTGGCTCCACAAACATAAACCTATAACTTGCCTTAGTAATCTACAGCTGTCCGTCCATGGAGTGGAACCCTTCTTCACTGTGTCTCCTCGAGGTTTCTTTTTTCCCTTAGGGTTTTTTTGAGTTTTTCCTTGCGAGAAGAGGGTCTAAGGACAGGGATGTTTGGACATCATTCGTTTCATTGAATGGTATTGTTTTATTGAATATGTATTGTTTATTTTGATTTCCTATTATTCATATTTGCTAAAATTAATAATCTTGGAAGTCCTCAGAGACGACTGTTGTGTGATTTTGGCTATACAAAATAAATTGATTGATTGATTGATTGATTGATTTTCTGAAACTTGTCAAATACATTCACAGTATTACTGACAGTGTGTGGAAATGCCAATGAAGTTGTCAAAACTAAAAATGTTAGAGTTATTACAGTCTAAAAATAGCTCCGCAATGACATTCAATGCTACATTCACAGCATTACTGACTGCAAATTGTGTAATCAAAAATGCTCATTTTACAGTCTTTAATCTGCGTGGTTGTACCACATTGTTATTATGAGATTGGCATTTTTGTTCCTTATATACAATAAATTGTGATTTATGTTGTTGTTACATTGTAAGAGTAACCTATCTATAGGTGAGGGCCAGTTTTTTGTCCACCAATTTGTTTTTATATATTTATATAAAATATTTTTCTAAATGCTTAGTTCATTTTTGCATTTGCTATCAGATTCAGATTTATGAATATAAATACATACAAAATAAAAATAATAATAATAATTAGATAAATACATTTATTCTGTTATTTTTCGTTACTTTACACGTTTTATTCACACCTTTGATTATTTTTAAATTTTTTGTTTTTGCTTACAGTTGAAAGCACACGCATAAACAGGTAAAGTTTTCAAATATTTATTTAGTGTCACAATTTACAGGCCTTTTTACTGATATTTGCAACTGTCTAAAAAATAATTATTTTAGTGTGAAAGTAGTAGGCTACAAGGCATGCCTTTATAAAAATCTTTCACTGAGCTTTTGAGGCTTTCTGCTTAAAGGACCTATTTTCTGAATATTTCATTATTCAACAGTATGGTAACGTTATTATTTTTTGAAGGCCATGGCTATGTTACTGTTGTAGAGTGGGAAGTCATAATGCTAGATTTTATTTTATTTATTTTTTTTGGCAAAAGGCAATACCAGGCATTATTCTGAAAAAATAATGCCTGGTATTGGAACTCGGTATCGGCGAGTATATCTACTGTCCACTGCTGGAGCCCAGGATGAACTATTTTATTGTGCATAATAAACCAATTGTTTCTAAAGTGTTCTCATTGCACCACTCTCCAAAAGTTCAAAATAATTTAAACGCCTGTTTTATTGCAGATTAAGATTTATTTATTTTTTCTTTTTCCATTGTGTTTTTTCTTGTTTGCGGAGCGCCTCAGTGTTTCAAACTGTAATATATTTATTGTTTTGATGTCACAGAAATGGACTTTCCTGAGTCTGCAGCTGAACACATTCAGAGAGCAGACGGACGGGCCTGTGGCTGTTCGTCGAGTAAGATATTTGCCTTATTTAAGAAGTGTTTGTCTCAATATTTTTTGGGCATATCCATCCAAATAAAATATTCAGATAATATTAAGCATATCCCGGTTAAAACATATTAGCTGAAGTTTATTATCTTTATCTTTATTTAGGTAATTGTAACTCAATATTCAATGTAATCACATCTTCAAAACAACATTCACAATATTACCTAAAATATTGTCCACCTTTGTCATACTTCTTTTGTCAAACTACTGTTGTTATCCCATGGTAGCCCTGGACTGTTGGCCCCTGCGACCACCATCAACACACACAACAGATCCACACACATGATGTTTGTATGCACTGACCAGTCCTTTAGTCTTGTTATTTACAGGAGCTTTGTGTGATTGACCCCAAGACTGACTCAGAGTCAAAGAAGCTGCAGCCTGACATCCATCTACGCGTGAGCACCTGACAAATAACTCTGAATGGTCAAACTGAACAGGCATCAAATCAAAATTGCAATTCTAAACGACACAAATTGCAAAAGCTGCAATTTTTTCAAGTGCCATATTTTCTTCTACAAAAAACTGAATATCTTGTGATTTTAAAGTGAGGCTAAACACACGGTCAGAGACTTGCCCACAGCTGCACTGCAGAACAAACCACTGAACCAAGCCACACATCATCTGGCCTACTCCACGGTCAAGTTGTGTACAATTTTTTTTTTTTTTTCAAGATAACCTCACTGCCCCAGAGCCACGTACCATCTACAGAACCCCGACCCCACATGATGCTAATGTGACCGAGCGCTAGGCAGGCCTAGATTAGCTTAGCTTACAAATTGTAAATTGTTGCCACAACGCCACCCCATTTACCTGGGGAAATATCTAGCCTAAAGGCTTACACAGGTTCGTACTGATTGGACAAGAGGCATATAACTTTTAAACATTTAATTTTAATAAATGCTAATATTATAATTTAAAACAAACAAAACAAAGTTTCTTATTCGTTCCTTTTCCCCCAAAGTCATAGGCAGTCGTATAGTCAGACCCACAGTTTTTATAGTCCTTGTATTACCATTGTCCTCATTGAGCTTCGTTGTGAAGGCTTCTTTACTTCAAAAGAGTGCAAACGGCTTAAGTCACGTGGCCGACCGTGTAACCTGTCGCACCATGGATCCACCGTTAGCCCCGTACACTTGCCGCGAGGCATCCACTGGCCGCCTCTCCAGTGGAGGTCACTCCATAGCGGGCCAAACAGTAACCCCAAGAAGGGAGGGCGTGATGAGGAGGTCCGGGGCCAACTCTGGCCTCCACAGAACACCAACCACGCACTACAGACAGTGGCCTTGTTAGTTACACATACAGTTTACAAAAATAAAAATAGACATACACAGGACAAAATAAAACATACCGGGCTTTGACAGCGAGTCGTGCGCGCGTTTACGCCAATGGGAGTTCCACTCCGAGCCGCAGCACGTACCAGGGCCTATGAACACGATCGGGTTAGCCATCTGCTCGCATATTAACGTTTACTGGTTTGTAATGCGTTAGGCTACTCACCACGGGAGCATATTTTAGACTTCTATCACCGGTGCTTGACGCCATTCTCGATGATTTCTAAATGCAACCCAGCCATGCAGCACGCTACTACCAGAGTTGTTTCCGGACACGCGAGTGACGTCAAAGGTGGGAGAGGTCAGCCCAGGTGAAAGGCCTCCCTTTTTATATGGCCTGGTCTAACCCCGATTGGCCACATAGGGGCGCCTAAAGCCCGACCCACTACATTCTACCCCTCCCTTTTGAATCGTCGTCCCGGCGATTACAAACAATAATGCGACTCGATACTGTGGCTACATCCCAAAAGGCCAAACATAAAATCAACTCCCGGTACGCGGGAGGAGGCGCTGAAGCCTTTGCTCCCTCGAATTAAAAAATCGTAACCCAGCAATCTCACCCTCGACGCAGTCCCGTCTTTAACGTCACGGCCAGCCCCTCGCCATACCCTCCCTCTCTAAAACACACACGCAAATTGTAGCCTACACACAAAATAAAAAAATGCGTTCGCTCAATTCGTTATCAAAGCACCCAGTAGGAATCCACATTTGTAATGCACATACATTCCAGCATTAGTGCTGACCAGTAGCGGTTAGTTAGCATATGCTTGCAAAACACACAGTCTTGTCAAAAAAAAACAAAAACACATGATAAAACACAGCAAACCAAGACACTTAAGACTGTGATATGTCCGCTCACACAAGCCAAAGAACCCCATTTAGCTACACACGTATACATGGATTTAGGCTTACAATGTTTCAACCTTTCATTCCAAATAAAATTCTAATTAATTAGCCTCTGTCCATAATCAATATCCCGCCAACCAAACGCCAAATGTGACCGAGCGCTAGGGCAGGCCTAGATTAGCTTAGCTTACAAATTGTAAATTGTTGCCACAACGCCACCCCATTTACCTGGGGAAATATCTAGCCTAAAGGCTTACACAGGTTCGTACTGATTGGACAAGAGGCATATAACTTTTAAACATTTAATTTTAATAAATGCTAATATTATAATTTAAAACAAACAAAACAAAGTTTCTTATTCGTTCCTTTTTCCCCCAAAGTCATAGGCAGTCGTATAGTCAGACCCACAGTTTTTATAGTCCTTGTATTACCATTGTCCTCATTGAGCTTCGTTGTGAAGGCTTCTTAACTTCAAAAGAGTGCAAACGGCTTAAGTCACGTGGCCGACCGTGTAACCTGTCGCACCATGGGTCCACCGTTAGCCCCGTACACTTGCCGGCGAGGCATCCACTGGCCGCCTCTCCAGTGGAGGTCACTCCATAGCGGGCCAAACAGTAACCCCAAGAAGGGAGGGCGTGATGAGGAGGTCCGGGGCCAACTCTGGCCTCCACAGAACACCAACCACGCACTACAGACAGTGGCCTTGTTAGTTACACATACAGTTTACAAAAATAAAAATAGACATACACAGGACAAAATAAAACATACCGGGCTTTGACAGCGAGTCGTGCGCGCGCTTTACGCCAATGGGAGTTCCACTCCGAGCCGCAGCACGTACCAGGGCCTATGAACACGATCGGGTTAGCCATCTGCTCGCATATTAACGTTTACTGGTTTGTAATGCGTTAGGCTACTCACCACGGGAGCATATTTTAGACTTCTATCACCGGTGCTTGACGCCATTCTCGATGATTTCTAAATGCAACCCAGCCATGCAGCACGCTACTACCAGAGTTGTTTCCGGACACGCGAGTGACGTCAAAGGTGGGAGAGGTCAGCCCAGGTGAAAGGCCTCCCTTTTTATAGGGCCTGGTCTAACCCCGATTGGCCACATAGGGGCGCCTAAAGCCCGACCCACTACACTAACAGCAAAAATCTGCGTCTCACTGCACCACCGAACACAGAAAATAGGGACCAATCAAACAAATCCACTACAGTCTCCAACAAATCTCTGTCAAAAAAACTCCAAAGACATCTTGAAGCATAAATCCACCCCGTGTCGCCTCGCTAAGTTCCACATTCACGCCGTTAACTCCAAATGCCTGCCAAGTTCAAAAGAATTCTCCGCTATGGCTGTTCATGGCGCATACGCAGTGCCATTTCTACTTTCTCTTCTTGTCAGCTTCACAGCGCCACACTTCGATCAGCCACAAGCACCACACCAGCCCCAGGCCTTTCCACTAACCCCAAGACAGCCCATGTTCATATGACCCGCCCCAAACTTATCTTTGTTTAGTCTTTTCGATTCTTCTTGATCTCCCCGATATTCTACTAACACAAATATTCTTTATAAATACTGAATGTTTCAACAGTCTTTTTATCCCACCCTGTCTTAATAAATCCTTCAAATTCATTTAAAAAGACTTTGAATACTGGTCTCCTGTTTTCTGCATTTACAGTTTTGGTGATTAAAAAATGTGATGATATTTTGATAAGTCAAACTAAATACATATCCTAATTTTCTAACGACATGGCTTTCCAGGTGAAACCAGAATTCAAAGCAGGGGATACATTCATAAAACAAATGTTAAATAGTTTCATTAGCATTATTACAGAAGTTGCAGTTAGGTGTAATGTCAAGAAATGTAGTGAGTCTTAAATTGGTGGAGTATGTAACAGCTTCCAATGTACTTCTCCAACTTTATTAATAAAACAGTAATGGAAGGGTAAAAGCCATGTGGTGTCCTTGAGAGAATTCTACCTGCTAATAAGCTTTACAAGATGGAGTTGTTACATTTACCCTTTGAATGTATTCCAAATGTGTTTATCAGTACAAGAATAATTATAAATACTTATATTAGTTGAGATAGAATAAGTATTTTTTAATAACTTTTATTAACTTAAAATAACGAATAGATTTGACAACATAATTAAATTCTTCAGGCGTGATGGGGAAGTCATATTTTCTAATAAAATGACCATAGGTCAGAATTTCACCACCATCCTCTTGAATTAAATAAATATTTTTTTCTTTCCATTTTTGATTAAATATTTAATGTTTCTGTTTTAGAATGGATTCATTATTCCAAATTATTGATTTATGAGGCGAAAAGTTGTGGGAATAACATAATTTCCATGCTAGGAAGGCTTGCTGGTAGAATTTGGATAGTTTAATTACATTATATGAACATCTTAATAAAAATTGCAACCAACCAATTTGTTTAAAAAGAATAACTGGTATTAGATACCAGAGAGAATGTGTTTTTTTTTAAGCATTGGAGAATCCATTTTACTTTCAATGAAAGATTTAATTCAATAAAGTCTAGCATGTCTAAGCCTCTTTGCCCAGATTGATGTCTTAATGAGATGCTTTTGTTTTCCATATAAAGACCGGTTAATTTCCTTTCCTGTGCTGTCGCTGACCTCTAGTGTCAGCGCAGGGTAGACAGATCTTGAGATGCCCTTCACCTTTGGACTCTACCCCATATAGAGGTATCTCTCTGCAGCCATAAGTTGAGGATCATTTTGGTTTTCTTCATTTTAGGGAGAAAGTTTCTCTTTTTTATCTTTTGTAATGTAAATCCCGAGGTGTTTCACTTCACTTTTGATCCTAACATCACATATTGAATGTTCGTCACAGTTGGATAAACAAATGATTTCAATTTTTTTGTTTTTAATTTCAGACTCGAAGCAGTGGAGAAAGTCTGAACTAGGTCTATAGCATGCCCAACCTGATGTTTGTCCTTTAGTCCTTCAATTGTATTGTTATTATTATTATTTTTTAATAAATTGATAATATTTCTAGCACCAATAAAAATAAAAATGGGTAAAGAGGACAACCTTGCCTGACTGAACGTGAGACTGAAAACCTCTGAGTGTATATGGATACAGCATGACATTGCGTTTAAATTTTTGTACATCATTTTATATTCATTCATTCATTTTCTACTGCTAATCCGTAGGGTCGCGGGTGACTGAGCCATCCAGTGACTTGACTTTGGAGTGGAGAAACCGAGAAAACCACTGTGACACGGGAGAACATGCAAACTCACCAGAGAGATCGTGAGATGTTGGTATGGTTCGACCGGGAGTCGAACCACGACCTGCTTATTGGAAGCCAGAGCTCTAACCACTCTGCTACCGTGCACTATTTTATAATGGAGATAAAATAAGTGCCAAATCCAAACAACTTATAAAAGTGAAGAAACACAATTAATGCCTGAGTATTCATTAATTCAGAATGGTCTAACAGATCTAATACTAGTCGTGTATTTGAACTTCTATGTATTACTCATAAAGTCAGTTTGACTTTCACTGATAATATCTGATAGACCAGCTTTTAAGCGTTTTGCAAAGATTGAAACAAGAATTTTATAATCTGCATTTAGGAGTGTTAGGAGGCGCCAATTTCAATTTTCATTTATCTTGAGATCCTTGTCCGGTTTAGGAATTAAACAAATAAGTCCTTGTTTCATAGTTGACGGCAGTTCCTCCATAAATATACAATGATTAAATATATTACATAAAATACCCTCCACAATATTCCAAAACTTTGTATAGAACTCGGATGGCAAGCCGTCACACGCTGGTGCTTTACTTTTTTTTTATTTACATGATTTCCCATTTTGAGAGAGTTCTGCTCTTGTTAAAGGCACATCACATTGTGTTGTAAAATGTTCAGAGATGTTTGGAACATGGCACGTTACAGACTCCACAAACTTATTGTAAACATCAGGTTGGGTTACAGAGCAATAGATGTTCTCATAAAGGACTCAACATATTTTATTATATTTTCTGACCGTGTCAACATTTTGTGATTATCCCTTAAAACTGTAATATTATTTTTAGAGTGATCCTTTTTTCTAAACCAAACCACTTACTACGGGATCTCACTAATGCACCCTTTGCCATATAGTTTAGTTTAAGTTTTCTTCTATATCAGACAAAGGCTGAAATTGTGTAAATACCTTTACATGTTTCGACGGTGACTTCCGTCTTCGTCAGAAGCGTCACACGATGGTCGGTGTGACGTGTGTTAAAAGTTCCTCTAAGGCGTGGTCAACCTGACGGTCCTGTCAGGCTGACCACGCCCCCTGCCGGCTGGTGGTCGTTTGAGAAGTGAGTCCCATGTGCGGGAAAGTTGGAATGATCCCTCGTCGCGATTCACTGCAAACGTAATAACCACGTAATGGATTGGGACAAATCAAGGATCATCAATCAAGAGTCAAATAAGTACAAACGCTGGATCAAAGAGGCAATAGAGATTAGGAAGCGAGGCGCAGACACAATGAATCGCGACGAGGGATCATTCCAACTTTCCCGCACATGGGACTCACTTCTCAAACGACCACCAGCCGGCAGCGGGCGTGGTCAGCCTGACAGGACCGTCAGGTTGACCACGCCTTAGAGGAACTTTTAACACACGTCACACCGACCATCGTGTGACGCTTCTGACGAAGACGGAAGTCACCGTCGAAACATGTAAAGGTATTTACACAATTTCAGCCTTTGTCTGATATATAAGAAAACTTAAACTATTCTACTTTAAGACAAAATGAACGTTCTCAACATAATAAGAAGATACTTTGCCATATCATGTATATTTTGTCTCTTTCATCTTTTAATTTATAATTTCAACTTCCTCCTCTACTTTCAAGTTAGGTTTGGACATCAGAGCTTTTAAATCTTCTAAAATCTTGTTTTTCTTGTTAATATTACACTTTCTGATTTCTTTACTCCGTTTATTGCCATCTCTCTTATCTTACATTTCAAGTATTCCAGCTACCAATACTGTATTTGGTGGTTTTCTCAGTAAACATGTTAATCGTCTTACAGAATTACAAAACGTTTCATCATTAAGTAAATTAATATTTATTATTTTTTCATGGCAAAAAAAAAAAAAAAATTATCCCCCCACTGCGATTTCCAAATTTTCTCATTGTTTTTAACTGAATGTGTCTCCTGCAAAAAGATTGTCTCCATTTTTATCCTGCAAAATAAAAATGTCTTTTCACAGTGTCCCTTAAGCCTCTGACATTTAAAGAAATAATGCTTAAAGAACTAAAGTAGTCTGTATTTATTATAAGAAAAACGGAGGGAAAAAACAACAACACAAAAACAAAACAAACAAAAAAATATATACAAAAAGATCAAATAAACCAACTAAGGTAGAATGCTAAGTTTCAAGCACCTATAGCCCATTATCATCTTTCAGTTCACTCCGATACTGTCAATACTATATTTCCCTCTAGTAGCCATAGTCACAAATATTCAAGGCTTTAGACTGATTTGTTTACCCTCAATGAACGCTCTTGATCCGACGAAGTAAGCCCGCTTTCCATCTTACGTGCTGCCTCAATCTGGGGCCACGAGACTGCAATGTCTTTATCCCTGGCGGTTAAGATCTTCTTTAAATTGAGCTTACGATTTTTGAGGAAGTCGAATTTCAGCAGCTCTCAAGATCTCTCCTTCACAGATGTTGAGGCAAACCTGATGAGAACCGGGCACTTCCATGTTCTTGCCCAGTCTTTGACAAATGTCCGCAAGCAGGTGTAGCACATTTTCAGTTTCCGGAGCCACAGACTTGCAGATGTCAATTATCTGCTTCTTCAATCCTCTCCTGCGTTTTGTGGTAGTCCGTAAAGTCTTACGTTCCATCGATGCATGTACACTTCTTGTTCGTTAATTCTGTCCTCCAGTTTAGAAATAGTCATCTCATGAGCCTCGGTGGTCACTTAGCACAGTCACTCATCTTTACAAAAAGATTTTCCTGTAGATCCAAGAGGAAAGACGGTGCTGTCTTTCCCTTTTTGGCGAGAATGGTTTACGTGTGGAAGCGTATTACATTTGAACTTCCAGATTCTGACCCCATTCCATCGGTTCCTTTTGCTTGTGCTGCCTCTGCGAGAAATTGTTGTTAAATTTTTTCTCTGTTCTTCTTCTTGGCAGGCTTGGTCAATCCATAAACTAAATTAAGTGGTTTATTGTTGCTGTAAAATCTAGGTTATTCCATATCGGGGTGAAGACAGAGGCAATTATTTCTAGTTGTTAATTTGGTGATATGACCGTCATGCCATTAGCGCTGTTGTAATTGTAGGAGTTAAAAAATATATGTTTTTTGATAGCTTGATTAAAGAATAGAAGATATTTGAGAGAGAGATTTTAGCATATTGTTTGCTCAATGTCAACCAAATAGTTTCCGACGGTGTAGGGTGATCCATTTGTAAATATATTGGATTTGGCCCAAAGTTTTTGTTCTTTATAAAGTGGGAAGTTTGATTCTTGATGTTTTATTTTTCCAGTAGAATTTATAGTGTCTGATCTAATAATTTAAACCAGGTTAGGGAGGGTGAGTTGGAGTTATTGCAAATAGTTAACCTTTGAAAGTATTGACATTTTGACAGTGACAATTCTGCCTCTAAGTGAGAGTGGAAGATTGGACCAGCGTTGAAAATCATGTTCTATAGTTTTAAGTAATGGAGTGAAATTGAACGAAATAGTTCTGACAACCTGGGAGAAATGTGAATGCCTGCATATGTAATATGATCAGTGATAGTGAATAGGTGGTTTAGATACTGCTACATTCCAACAGTAGTTTAATGGGAGGATAGAAGATTTTGTCCAGTTTATATGAGTAAAAACATACTGTTCAAGTCAATAGGTGTGGTTAAATTCTCACCTGAATTGTTCAGATCACACCTCAGAACACGTTGTTACAAATGGAGAACAATGCGTGATTAGCTTTGAGTGTTTTCTTCACACGATATAAAACTGGCGCACCCCACCAGAGCATAAATCTAGAGCTCATGATGAAACAAAACAAATTAAAACAAATTGAATTGGTTAATTGGAAGATGCACATACAACAAACTAAACAAACAGATATGAACCACATCAAATTCTGCATCTTTAGAGTGTGTGTGAGAGAAAAATGTCTTCTCTGCCAAGGTTTTGCGCCCCCTAACCTGTTTTGCATTGCACACGAGCAAATGCTTGAGAAATCTGGCCCAGAGGTACATCCACAGTGGAACAAATAATCATCCTTCCATCTCCCTTTCCTTAATCATAACACTCACTGTTAGGTCTCCATGTGCGCGCAATGTCTCCTTTGTCCATACTCTCCAGGCCTGGAACAGACGTGTGCTGGACTCACTGCAGCGCCCACTCCTGCCTCCGTATGCACACGTTACATCCTTTCTCTGTCTCTGAAATCCTGGAGCACAGGACCATGTACACTGGCAATCCAGTCATCGTCTGAGTGCAGTCACTCTGCTCCGTTAGAGATGCAACTAATCATCTTTTCAATGAGGACTTTTCATTTAAAAAGTCTAATAATAAAGAATACAGAAAACACATGTTTTGAGCTGAACTTAATTCCTATTTAAGCTAATGCATTTTGCATAAACTTTTCTAAACCGAAGACAAAACTACAGTTTATGGTCAAACCGTTTCAATTGATCTTATAGCACTGCTCATTTCTCACGTAAATGTGCTGGAGGAAAAGGTCTCACCACACACCCAGACATTAGTCCCTAAGACTTTAGAGGGCCTCTTAGCAACCAACAGAAGAAAAGGTATGTAAGTGCGAACAGAAATAGGCAGACAGAGTCAGCAAGGAACCAACTCATAGCAGGACCAGGAGACATGTAAAAGGTGTGACTGTCCAACAGTCCATAAACATGAAGCCACACCTCATTAACAAATAAAGCTTTGGATTAACACTCAAAACTTCCATAAAACTTTTTATGAGGTTCTGAGAATTGATTTGTTTCTTCCGTGTGTCATATTTGGCTCTGGTAATAAATAGATCGCTTCAGTCCAAGATAAAAGCCAAACACACCTGACATTGAGCAGGTCTCTCTCTCTGACTGTCACAGTTTGTGCTTAACAGAGGTGAATTTGAACTGAAATACAAAGACAATGACGGTAAGAGCAGAAGGACACTTTTCACATCATGTTTGTTGATTTCAGTTTGTTGACCGTTGATTTTGTTTCAGCCTGTGCTTCTTCTGATGTTTCTGGCTCCACTGCTGATCTGCTGCAGTGCTGAGGAGAAACCTGTGGACTGCAGTGACATCCTTCAACAGGATCCACACAGCTCCAGTGGAGTCTACACTATTTATCCATCTCATAAACTGCTTGGAGTTCCAGTTAAGTTTACATAGCAAATGTATTTTCTTAACTGCTTTGTGTGCAGTTGGTCATAATGTGTCTTTTGTAGGTCTACTGTGACATGGAGACAAGCGGAGGAGGTTGGACTGTGAGTTTATGATTGAAAGATTGATGCACATATGAGCAGTTATACTAGTTCTGACACAGATAGTGATGTTTTAATTCAATTCTGGCTTTGGGTTTGGGTTTCACTGTAACTTCTCAGCCAGAAAATGTAAACAGTAGTTTATTATCGTGTCAGGGAATTCACCCAAAGACTCAATCAGTAAAGAACAAACCAGAAACTACACCACACAGAGTTTGCGAGCAGTTCTTCCACCCAGTTAGAGCGTTAATGTGCTTACTTCTATTTGGAAAAACATCTTTTTGAGTTACCAAGAACCACATGAACACGACATAAGCACTCAACTAAATTACCAAAATACAATTTCTTCAAAGAACACAGATGAGCAAAATTTGCCAGTAATACAGTGCCTTGCGAAAGTATCCAACCCTGAATTTTTACATTTCTCTTATTATGCCACAAAATCAAACATATTTCACTGAAACTTTGTGTGAAAGACCAACACTAAGTGCACACAATGTGAAGTGGAAGGACAGTCATACATGATCTTTTTTTTTTACAAATTAAAAGCTGAAAAGTAGCGTGCAAAATTATCCACCCCCTTTTTTCTGAGTGCAAACATACTTTTAGAGGCTTTAGAAGTTCCAATGTTGACCTAACAAATAAATAGAGTCCATCTGTGTGTGTAATCTACTCTCAGTGTAAATATAGCTCTTCTGTAAAAACCTCAGAGGTTTGTTTGAGAGTATTGGGGAGCGGTCAGCATCATGAAGTCCAAAGAACACACCACACAGGTCAGGGTAAAGCTGTGGAGAAGTAAAAAGCAGGATTAGGTTATAAAAAGATTTCCAAGGCTCTAAACATCTCACAGAGCACTGTTTACACCATCATCCATAAATGGAAGGAGTATGGCACAACTGCAAATCTACCAAGACCAGGCCGTACACTTAAACTTACAGTTTGAACAAGGAGAGAACTGGTCAGAGATGTAGCCAAGAGGTCCCCGGTGACTCTGGAGGAACTGCAAAGATCTACAGCTCAGGTTAGAGAATCTGTCAACAGTACAACTTTTAGTTCTGCACTACACAAATCTGGCCTTTATGGAAGAAAGCCATTGCTGAAAGAAAGCCATAAGAAACCATGTTTTCACTTTGCCAAAAAGCCATGTGGGGGACACAGTAACCATGTGGAGGAAGATGCTCTGGTCAGATGAGACCAAAATTGAACTTTTTGGCCAAAATGCAAAACGCTATGTGTGGCAGAAACCTAACACTGCTCATGACTCTGAATGCACCATCCACACAATCAAAAATACAAGTGCCAGCATTATTTTCTGCACATGCTTTTCTTCAGCAGGGACAGGGAATATGGTCAGAGTTGATGGAAAGATGGATGGAGCCAAATACAGGGCAATATTGGAAGAAAACTTATTGGAGTCTGAAAACACTTGAGACTGGGGCGGAGGTTTATCTTTCAACAGGACAACGACCCCAAACATAAAGCCAAGGCTACATTGAAATGGTTTAAAACAAAACATATTCATCTGTCTTAGAATGGCCCAGACAAAGCCCAGACCTAAATCCAATCGAGAATCTGTGGCAAGATCTGAAAACTGCTGTTCACAAACACACTCCATCTAATCTGACTGAGCTGGAGCTATATGCAAAGAAAATGGGCAAAAATGTCAGTCTCAAGATGTGAAAGCTGGTAGAAACATACCCAAAGAGACTTGAGCTGTAATTGCAGCAAAAGGCGGTTCAGAAAATATTGACTCAGAGGGGTTGGATAATTTTGCACGCCTACTTTTCAGCTTTTAATTTGTAAAAAAAAAATAGATCATGTATGACTGTCCTTCCACTTCACCATTGTGTGCAACTTAGTGTTGTCTTTCACACAAGTTTCAGTGAAATATGTTTGATTTTTGTGGTCATAATAAGAAAAATGTAAAAAAGTTCAAGGGTGGATACTTCGCAAGCACTTAGTCTCATTAAAACTATACATAGGCTCCATGACCAATATGTCATGTATTTTTATAAAAACGTTTTAACCAGACTTGTGCCCTCAGATAATCCAGAGGAGGATGGACGGTTCTAGTGAACTTTTACAGACCCTGGGATCAGTATGTGGAAGGTTTTGGTGACGCTAACGGAGAATACTGGTTTGGTAAGAAAAAACCTTTTATAAGTTTGTAAAAATGTTATGAATATATGTGAATTTTAGAGCACAAGTTTGTCTTTGACAGGTCTGGAGTTTATGCATAAGATCACAGCTCGAGGGAGAAACGAGCTGCTGGTGGAGATGGAGGATTTTGATGAGAATGAGGAATATGCTCGATACTCTTCTTTCTCTGTTGGGGCTGAATGTGAACAATACAATCTGACAGTGTCTGGGTTTACTGATGGAGGAGCAGGTCAGTTCATCCATGTTAAACAATGTTAAAAGACAAGACGGTGTAGTCCCTCATTCATCCAGGAGTGATCCATATAGTCTTCAAAGTAGTCATCTGGACAGTGTTTCCGAAGATCAAGACGTTTCGACTCTCATCCAAAAGTCCTTTTCAATCAATGGAAGCAGACTGAGACTGGCAGTATTCATACTAAGTTAAGCCTAGACTGTTTCAAGCTCCCCTTACTAATTCACTGGTAAATTGCCCTGGCTACCTGTGAACAAGATACAGTAGTATACTGAGTGATCTTGTTGCAGTAATAAGTCCTGGAGACTGTGCTCTATCTAGATTTCTTTCCCTTTAGACCAAGGAGTAAGAATGCTACTATACACACAAGTAGGTTGTATCTTAAGATTCCATTCCTGTTTAGTGATGGTTTTCTTTTTTCACAAAGATGGCTTCTTTGCACCTCTTTCAAACCATCTCTTCTCCTTGCTTAGAATTTTAATCTCACTGTCCTCAAAAGTATGCTTGGTGGCTTTAAGATGTAGATGTACGGCTGACTGGGGACCAGATGTACGGCTGACTGGGGACCACTTGTGGCTTCTCTTCTGAGAAGCCACAAGTGGTCTCAGAAGAGAAGTCACCAAAAAGAGAAGAGAACAATGCAACAATATAAAGGAAGCTGAGAACAATCAATGGAAACAGAGAAAATGAAAGAAGTAGAAAACAATGAAAGAACTGAAACAAAGAGAGAACAATGGAAAGGAAGCTAGGGCCTACCAAACCAGTTTTAGGAAAAGGTAGAGTTCCTAAAAAAGTTTAGCCCCTCCTCCAGGGGAGGGCTTAACTTAGTATAAATACAGCCAGTCTCAGTCTGCTTCCATCAGATTGAAAATGACTTTCGGGTGAGAGTCGAAACGTCTTGATCTTCAGAAACGCTGTCCAGATGACTACTTTGAAGACTTCTACTATGTTAAAAGACAACAATACTAAACTCTTCTCTGTGTTTCTACAGGAGACAGTCTCACTGAGCACAACAACATGAAGTTCAGTACCTTTGACAAAGACCAGGATTCATGGGCAACCAACTGTGCTAAAACATATCTGGGAGGTTTCTGGTACAAAGCATGTCATCGCACCAACCCCAATGGGATTTATCGCTGGGGCGCTGACGACACCATCACTGGTGTTGGAGTGTCGTGGACCTCATGGAGAGGAGTTGACTACTCTCTGAAGTCTATCAGCTTCAAGATTCGTCTGGCCAAGTAAAACCCACAGCTCCAGCTGATTCCAACTGTTTCTTTTTCCTTCTGTAACCATTAAATTGTTGTTAATTGGTGATGGGCAATACCAGCTGATCTGAGATTTGTACATTCTTCTAATCAAAGTCTGTTCATGTGAAACTTTACAAAGAATAAACACCATTTGAGCATCAAACTAAATCAGATTGTTTACTCATCATAATGCATCCTGAAGGGCATTTTAACTCTTTGACTGTCAGCTCTATTCTCACTTGACCCTCACTCCCCTGCCAGAGCTTTTGCCAATTTTAAACAATATTCACAGGTCCATAAAAACACCTTTGTAAAACAGGAATCTTCATCAAGTGTCTACTTTAATTATAAAAAAGAAATGTTCTTCTACATTAATCTGTTCCCTTTTATAGGCATTTGAAATTTAGTGTTTTCACTAGATTCAAGAATTTAAATACAAAAAGTGGAGAAAAACGTAAAGCAAACGTTTTGTCAGTGTTGTTTTTGTCTGATCTACATTTTGGTGAAAGAATATGAGCAACTGAATTAAAAAGAGGTAAACCGCACAGCTCAGATTCTCCACAAAGTAGTTTTAATTATCAAATGCTCACCAACATGTGACGTTTTGGGGCTCATGTATTTATAGGGAGCTTGATTGTTATGTCACGTAATATCCAATGTCACATGGAATTATCTTACATAATAATAAAATATACAAATGTAGCTACGTTTACAGTGATGTCCAGTGATGTATGTTTTGAGCATTGATTTCTTTTGTTTTTATATTGTTATTATAGAATATTCAATATGTCCAACCATAAGGCACAAATTATTTCACTTCATATGTCACAATCTAAATCATATATATTTAGCTTATGTATATATGGATATGTGCAGTGTTTATATCTGCTCTGAGCACACAGGTCCATCACAGAGTTTTTCAGGGCTGGAGCATAGAAAAGAAAAATCAGTGGTTTGAGGCACCTTATATCAGGGCCTCTATTTCAATAAAATATTTTAAAATTTTGAATATCACTCTTGTTGTTCTCTGCTGGTGCTCTCGACTGTTTCACTCTCATCTTCAGGCACATACGAAGCTAAAAATGAAACATGCATTACAACAAAATAGAATACAGCTGAGTAAACAACATGAGTGGATGTTCCACAAAGAAACCAGACAAATCAGAGAAAAAAATCACACTCTGGCAATCAATGAAAACTATCCAGTAGGATTGTCAAGTATCAACAATCAGATACCAATTAAGGCAGGTATTAACTATCAATAACTCAAAATGTATTCAACAGAACATTTTTTCAGTTTTAGAACTACTATAATGAACAACTAAAAACTAGTCCAAGATCACAATGTTTGATTTTTAAAAAGTACTACTATTTGAGGAAGAAAATGTCAGTGTTGTGTAGAACGTTTACTTGAAGAAGAGCATTTTTTAATCTATTGCTATCAAAATTTATATTGGAATTGAGTTTGAAGTTTTAGAATTGTAAACCCATAGTTTAGGAAAAATTCTGAGAGTTTACCTTCATGGTTTTGGCCTGCATTGTCTTCCTCAGTCTCTGGTCCAGGTTTATGAGAAATTGTTGGGAGTTGTTTTGCTTTAACCTCAGTGTGAGGTTAAACCTGCCAAACCTGCCTGCCCACAATACTTTTGTGGGCAGGCAGTAGGCAATCAATGTATAGTGCGTCTCTTCAAGGAGCTGTGTCTCAATCCAAAAAACAAATAAAATAAATACATAGATCAAAAATAAAGTATGTCTCATCTCATGTACCTTTTTTTACTTCGAGCCTCTGCCCCTTTAAAGGTGTCTGCACGCCCCTGCAGGTGTTTAATATGATAACACACACGTCTGATACGGGCTCATATGAGTAGCATTGTGTGCAGTGAGTCAATTTAATACCGTTCTGTCTGTGAAGTGTGTCAAGTCAAACCACTGGTCCATTACCTTCCTTTGTCTTTTACTACCTGATACAAATTTTTGACGTGTTTTTGGAGTTTACCATTGATAACCTCTCATTCATTTAATAATAATAATAATAATAATATTGCATTGGATTTATACAGCGCTTTTCAAGACACCCAAAAATGCTTCACATGCTGCATTATTCATTCATCCCACACTGGGTAGTGGTAAGCTACTATTGTAGCCACAGCTGCCCTGGGGCAGACTGACAGAAGAGAGGCAGCCATTTTGAGCCGACCACCACCAACCACCAACCATTCATACACACCAGATCCATACTAGGCAATGTGGGTAAAGTGTCTTGCCTAAGGACACAACAACGAGTTTCTCCTCTGTTACCCCACTGTGGCTCCAGAGGTTCCTCCATGGTCTCCCATCAGAGTACTGCCCAGGCCCAACCCTGCTTAGCTTCTGAGATCTGACGGGATCAGGCTTTGGCATGCTGGTATGGCCACGTTTCAGTGTACGTGGGCTTTGTTTTCACCTAGAGCAGTGGTCGGCAACCCAAAATGCTCAAAGAACCATTTTGGACCAAAAAAACAAAAACTGAATCTGTCTGGAGCCGCAAAAAATTAAAAGCCTTATAAAAGTCTTACAATGAATACAACACATGCTGTAAGTGTCTATATTAGCTTTATCAACCTGTTATCAAAATGTAAGTAGCTTACAAATACAAAATGAACATTTATGATTAAAGGGCACTGTGTAAGATTGAGAGGAATTTTAATGATCACATATAGTCCACAAACATTTAATTATATTTATTCTTTACAACATGAATACTTAAGAGAGCACTGTTAACCAATCCACATCAATTGTGATACATTTATACGTATTTGAAATGTTTTATTACGGGCCGGAATATGGATCATTGACGCTAGACGGCAGTATGGTAGATAGGCAAAATGCATGTGAAAAGCTCCCTCTAGTGTTCAAAAGTGGAAATCGCTTTGTTTGTTTGTTTTTCTTACATAGTGCCCCTTTAACGTAGCTACTACAAGTTGCTCCGGAGTCGCACAAGCCAAAATACATATGTTAGGGAAAAAACATGTATAGATCGTACAGCGGACTACAAGTGGCACTTTTGGGGGAAATCAATTACATAATTCGACACCATGAACAGATGCGGGGTGTTTGCGCGTTTGTCCATCTCGCTCCTGTTTTAGATTACACAGAGGCCAAGGTCAAAGAGAGAGAATGTATGAACACTCACATCAGTGCACAGAGACATTGGGACAAGTGGGTCAAGTGTCTTGCCCAAAGACACAAAGACAGCTTGTTCTGACTGTCTCACTGTGTCATGTGATGTGTCCCACCACCAGGCTTAGCTTCTGAGCTCTAATAAGATCAGGCATTAATAAGCTGGTAGCAATAACCTGTTATAATAAAGTAATATAAAAATTCAAAGATTGACTTTTCATTTTCATTAGATTAAAAACAAAAATTAGGTAATTTCATGCATTTAAGGCAATTTTTGTTTCCTAGAAAATCCAGGCCATCGTGTCCTGACAGATTAGTCAGCCAATCAGGGACAAGCACCGTCTCCTGTATGAAATCAACATGGCTGCTTAGGGCAAATATCACGTGGAAATGAAAACATTGTGGCAAAACAAAAAATGATTTTAACGTGAGGTGAGTTAAGTTATGCTGCATTCATGTACATCGGGAAACTCAGACAATGATCATGAACTTTCATGACAGCAGCTTGTGACACTAACATGTGTTTGATTTATGAAAAGACATGAAGACTCTTGTTGTTGTAACTCAACTTATTTTGGTAAATGGCTGATAAATAAATGATTTAAAACATTTATTGTTGTAAAATCCTTTAGTCTGCATTAAGGCTTTAAATGTGTTTTACTGTGAAAGAACCTTCAGTGTGAGATATAAAACTAAATCCCTGTCAGTTTGCAGTGACCTGGTCAGTGGCGGTTTTTGGGGTGGGCGAGGTGGGCAGCCGCCCAGGGCGGCATTTGCCAGGGGGCGGCATTTGCCGAGAAAAAAAAATCAAAAGTTCATCAGCGCCGCAGGACGCATGCAAACTAATGTACAGTTAACAGGTCAAGCTATACCAGGAGAAACAGCACCCTCTACTGGCGGCCGCATCCCTTCACAAACAGTTCTTGGTCATGAGCTGTGTCGTAACACCGCTGATCCTGCAGAGGGCGCCACGTGCACAGTCTGTTTGGTTTCACTTTTTTTTCACAGCCGCAGATTCTTCTTAAGTTGTTAGCGGCAGACTGCTCCGTCTTCTGCAAACTTTATCCGGTTATCACTTTATTGATGCGATGGATCTGTTTAGAGCCAAAATAAAAGGCTGTTGTCTTTGTTTTTAACACAAATCCTCCGCCATGGAAAGGACGAGCTCTGAATCACCGCAGTGTTGGACAAACATAAACTTTCACGGAGTTTTTTGATCAAACAGCGCTGTGTTTCTCCGGGTTAGTTTTGATCGACCTCAGCAAACATGTTTTGTTTTTGTGGTGTAACGGTGCTGCGTGTCTGAAGCATTTTGGACAAAACAACTCAGTCTGTGTGGATTATTTTGGCTTTGTTTATCACCCAAGTCCCTCCTCTAGAGCCGCTGCAGCAGGTATGTAACCCGAGGGTCCTGTGGGTTTTAATTTGCGTCATGAGTTAATGCGAATAAATAAACACGAGTTAATGCAAACAAATAAAACTGCGTTTCCAGCATTCAAAATTCGCTTAATCCGTTATGTGCATAAAACAAAATCCACCTCTAGAGAGCGTATAAACTTTTATGCGCATTAGGGATTCTAAATGTGATATTTGCCATTTCCACCTCCCAGGACTTATTCGATACTTCTTAATGCGCATTAAAAACAAGGGGGTGGAAACGCTAGTCGTCTCTTTAGTCATAGATTTTTCATTTGCATGTGCAATGAGACGGTCAAAACCCTCAGGTTCTCAGTTAAAAAAAAAAGAAGAATAAGAGAAAAAAGGATAAAGGTATAATGACTTTTGCCCAACTGTCATAATTATTATTTAGCCTGCCTGGCTTGCACACTAATTCTCCATTTTAATATCAAGAAGAAGGTTCAGAAGCTGTAATGCTGCTGAGTTCAATTTGATTATTAAAAATCACATATTACTTTTTGACAGATGTGGATATACAATAATTGTAAAAATAATTGTAAAAAAAATAATTAAAGCCGCAAGCGGCATTCCAGCGGCCTCGGGGCGGGCTAGGGGGTTTGGGGGCGCCAGAGGAGCTTGTTCGCCCAGGGAGTCATGCAGGCCAGAACCGCCTCTGGACCTGGTCCAATCTCGAGGAGTTCTTCCCCCTGGTTTGTCACCTGACGTAAACTTGGGAATTCGACCTTTAACACAATTGCATGAGTTTTCAAGCTGAAATTTTGACCCAAACACTGTTCAAGACCATTTTTTCCACTCAGAAGCACATGAATGCAGCAATAGATTTTGATCTAAATAACAGACAACCAATCAGCTCCTTTGTTTTAGGTGTGTCATGCAAATAAACTAATCTGACATTGACCAGAACCACTCTTCACAATTTACTGAAGTGTAGGCTCTGATCCAGGCAAGTAAAAATCATTTATGAACTGGGACCTGGTCGAGGAAGTTCCACTTACCATAAAATACCAATAATCGCCACAAAAAGTGAATCTGAGGAGTTTAACTGCCACAAAAACCTTATTAACATTGGTTACAGGACATTAACGTTACTTTTGTTTAGCCTAAAGGTTAGCATTAGCCATAATGTTTACATAGGACTACGAGCTGGTTTAGTGGAAACACACTTTGAACTGGGATATTAAAGTTGCCTGGAAGGCAGCTCAAGATAATGTTTTAATTTAAGTATATGCATTACATAGAATATAAAGTCATCTTGTTAAGCTTAATATTCACAATACCAACTTTTCAGTCGTGGACTTTGTCTTACAAACTTCGGACTTCCGGGCAAAATGGCGAACAGGGCACACGCTATTTTCTGAGCTCCATTTGTTTGGTTCTAAATTCTCAGTGTAACTGTCCTCTTTGACGCTTCGACACCTACAAATAGCTGCTGATATTTTTAGGGACGTGCCAGGAAAAAAAAACACGAATAAAAGACGATGTCTTCTGCCAAGAACAAAGATTTTTCTCAAATTCTGACTTCTTAAAATACATAATACGCTTACCGTATTTTCCGGACTGTACGACGCAGAAGCCCCAAAATCCCCATATTTTAGAAGAAAAAACGTATATAAGTCGCACCGGAGAATAAGACATTTGACATAATTCAACACCTTAAACAGACGCAGGACACATTTTCCATCCTGCTGTTTGACTTTTTTTATAACACTGAGGCCACGGGCCGCTGGCATGAGGCAAAACTACAAGATGCAGATCAAAACACGACTAAACTTTTTCCATTAATTGGTTCCTATATTATCACTAAATCATCTGCAAAAGGACTGTGTATTTGACTTTCAACAATCGAGATGTGACTCAGTGTATTTCTTACCTGCAGCAGGTTCCACACATCTCTTTCCGCTTAATCCACTACTTATTTTGCCCAAACTCCATTTCCGCCTCTCCGTGCATAAACAGCAGTTCTTCACTCATTCCTCTGGAAAGTTTTCCTTCACACTGCTTCTGCCATAGATGTGCAAGTGCTCCGCTGATATTACACATGAAACAAGGAAATGCAGCTGTGAGTTTTTGTTGTTTATCACCAGACAAACATCAGTGTTTGTCTTTTAAGAGATCATGGTCAAGAGAACTACTGCTGTTGAAATCAGACCGAATCAACTCTCTCTGTCCTGTTATTTTCGTTGAATGAAGCTCTATGCGGTAACGCAGACCTGGGCAAACTGTGGCCCGGGGGCCAGATGTGGCCCTGCCTTTGTTTTAATCAGGCCCCCAGCATGTTTTTGAGAATAAGTATTACTCTTTACTCAGGAAATCTAATCTCGATTAAAAGAACTAGACTTCAAAATATTCATCCTAATTTTAGTTCTTTTATCCAGATTAGAATAAAATTGCTCATATTTGGAAGCAATTTTCACTTGTTTTAAATAAGATATTTTAGCTTGAATCAAATGTGCAAACCTATTTAAAACAAGACAGAAACACCCCAAAACAAATAAACAAAAATTATCTTAAAAATATACTTCAGAATAAAAATGTATTTTATTTCAGAATCAAATGTCTCACTGTAAATGTTTTCACTGGATTTCCTTTTTTTCCCTTGTAAGCTCTGTGTGGCGTAACAACCACAGTGAGGCCTGTGTTGGAGTGACGCACATCCTCAAAGTTCCTCAAAGTCATGTTTGTGACAGATGACTTGCAACAAACGGCCACTTTTGCTGTTCCTGTCCACTTTGAATGAAAACATACTGTTCAAGTCAATAGGTGTGGTTGAATTGTTCAGATCACATTGTTACAGAGGGAAGACAATGCTTAAGTGTTGCAATGATAAAAACTCCACTCAACTTAGTGTCTCCTTCACACCACAAACTGACACACACCACCAGAGTAATAAATCTAGAGCTCATGATGAAGTGTGTATGCTTGAGTTTTACATGAACTTGAACTACTGGTCTTCAAAGATTTAAATAATAATAATGCCTCAGATGAATGATTGAGTCCCAACCCTAGTAGCTCCAACACATTTAAAAAAATGCAAAAGTAAAAGGTACTGTAAAATGGTAAAGATGCTTTTATTAGAGGTTTATTCAGCTCTATGGACGATTCGGATTTGAGACAAAACAAACTGGAAATTCACAGTTGAATTTCTCAAATACCAGGAAGTTAGTGTGGTGGGGTTACCTCCGAGGGTAAATTTGTTTAGGGTGTTACAGCCCAAGGGTCACAATCAAACCCCTTAAGTTACAATTAAAATAAGACACACAGATGAGATTCTGAAAAAATAATGTGACAGAGACATGAAAAAAAAAGTTTAAAAGATTTTATTTAAAATTTAAATGTGAAACTGAGGAAAACCTGTGAAAATAATAAAGTTAGACAACAAAAAACTAAATTTAGGAAAATTATATTTATTCCAAATTAACAAAATTAGAAATAAAGAAATGTATTTTTATTACAACAAAATCTAAAAAAACTAATATATGAGATTAAAAATAGGCCTAAAGTTTAAAAATGTTTAATATATTACCAAAAACTAAACAAAAGAAGCTAGCTGGGGCCACCAGTGGTGAGCAGACTAACGAGGGGGTGCCCAGGGGTGCTACCACATACTCACCTCGTGGACACGGCAAATGAAATGTGCAAAACTAAAACTTGTGATCCCAGTGCACTAAATCACATGCAAAGTGAGGGAACCTCACCAACGTGCCTAGCCCAACCACCAGGAGGCACCCAGCGTCGCTGAAACAAAAAGAAAAACTGTTAAAAATATTGCACGAGACCCAGTTTGTATTAAAATAAACCTGCAGCAAAAATAAAAGAAAACTAATAACTAAGAACCAAATTTCACAAAAACAAAACTGTTTAACTCAAAAGCACAATAAAGCAAAACACAAAACAAAACTGCAGAAAGCAAAAAAACAAATAATGCAAAACAGCTAAACAAAACAAAAATTAAAGCAAAACAGTGCAAAAACAGAGCAAACAAAACAAAAAAACCAAAACAGCAGCAGGTTTAGCCTGCAATAAAAAGACATGTGTTAAAAAGGCTCACCTTAAATAATGTTTATTTAGGTTGGGAACCAACTTACCACCTTTGCAGTTACTAGGCTCAGAGCTGCGCAAAAATACATACAAGTTAGTTTTTAATAAATTAAAATGCAATTTGTTCTTTTATTTAGGCAGCTTTAACATGCGCCTACCTTCACACCAGACCAGGCGCACCATTACCACCAGAGCACAGCAGCAGCAGACTGGGCGCTAAAGTTAAACATTTCTTTTGAATAAAGTTGTCTACTAGATTGACTGCATAGTGATGGCAAATGAAGCAGATTCGAACTGTCGAGCAAAGTGGGCGTGTCAATGAAGCTTAAATAAGCGTTCACAGTAAGAAAGTCATGACCGAAGCTCAGTTAAAAAATGAATAAAATCATGAAAAAACTACTCTGTGAACACAAAATACTTATAAACTATGATAAATAATGACAAAAGTACAAAACATGAAAACAAAAAGAATAAAGTTTTATATGTGAACATTGTCTCCGGGAGGCGTAATTGAAGTCATTTGAAGCTGGCGGAGTTAGGCTGTGAAGCCCATTGGTCACAGATTCACTTTCATCACTAATGCAGTTCTATTTTTCCCGTTTTCCTACCTTACAAACACGAGAGGCACCAGCAGCAGGGAGAGAGCAGAGCAGCATCAAAAGAGACTGCCATGTGGAGCAGCTGCCTTATATCTGCTCCTAACTAGTGGGCAGGACTAAGGGTGGAGCTTACCAGGGTGCTTCATGGGCTGTGGGGAAAATGACAACCCCACTACATTCGTATTTGAAATGGGAGTGGCTTTACGAGAGAAGAACATGTAACAATCAATCAATGAGGTTTTCCTGGCCTGGAAGTGGCAAAGGTTTTAAATGACAAAGGTACATCCAAAATGGAACAAATAATCATCCTTCCTTCTCCCTTTCCTTAACCATAACACTCACTGTTAGGTCTCTTTGTGCGCGCAATCCTTTGTCCATACTCTCCAGGCCTGGAACAGACGTGTGCTGGACTCACTGCAGCGCCCACTCCTGCCTCCGTATGCACACGTTACATCCTTTCTCTGTCTCTGAAATCCTGGAGCACAGGACCATGTACACTGGCAATCCAGCCATCGTCTGAGTGCAAGCAGTGTGTTCTTCAGCCAACATCCTAGTAAAATAAAACACAATGCAAGGCTGTGGACTGCAGTGACATCCTTCAACAGGATCCACACAGCTCCAGTGGAGTCTACACTATTTATCCATCTCATAAACTGCTTGGAGTTCCAGTTAAGTTTACATAGCAAATGTATTTTCTTAAATGCCTTTGTGTGCAGTTGGTCATAATTGTGTCTTTTGTAGGTCTACTGTGACATGGAGACAAGCGGAGGAGGCTGGACAGTGAGTTTATGATTGAAAGATGTGCACATCTGGAGCAGTTATACTAGTTCTGACACAGATAGTGATGTTTTAATTCAATTCTGGTGTTGGGTTTGGGTTTCACTGTAACTTCTCAGCCAGAAAATGTAAACAGCAGTTTATTATCATGTCAGGGAATTCACCCAAAGACTCAATCAGTAAAGAACAAACCAGAGACTAAACCACTTGTTCAAGATTCAAGATTAAATTTATTAGTCATCTTTATGCGCACATAAAAGCTAAATGCTGTTTCACAGCACTTGGATTATCGTCGCACTCTTGAAGCACGTTGGGACCACAGCTTGGACTAAAGAAGTGTTAAAAATGTCAGTAAACACATCTTTAAGTTCTGCAAACTCCTTTAAGACACGACCAGGAATATTATCTTGTCCAGGGGCCTTTTGTGAATTAATCTGCTGAAAAACCCGCCTTACACTGTTGGAGGATAAAGTAAGAGTCCGTTTATTAGGAGCTGTGGGACATCTGGGGCTCTGTTGGTTAACAGGTGTCTCAAATCTGCCATAGAATGCATTGAGATTATCTGGGAGTGTTGAATCAGTAAAGTTCATTTTAATCTTAGGTTTAGCCTGTCACTGACTGAAAGCCCTGCCACAAACTATTTGAGTATTTGAATTGGAATAGAGGGTTGTCAATTTCTGTCCATTACACCTTTTGGCATCTCTAATGGACTTCTTCAGGTCATTCCCTGCCTTTCTGTATGCAACATAGTCACCAGACTTAAAAACAGTGTCTCGTGGTCTAAACAAAGCAGACAATTCCAATGTCATCCATGGCTTAGATGTCACATAGGTTTGTTTTGCTTGAGTCAGATCATCAATGCATTTGCCGATATACCCCAGCACAGTCTCAGAGTATTGTTGCAAATCAATAACACCTTCTGATGAAGCCGCTTCTTTGAAAATATCCCAATGAGTACATTCAAAGCAGTCTTGTAAAGCTGCAATTGCCTCTTGTGGCCATATCCTAATGTCTTTTTGTGTTGCTTGCTCTTGTCTTACCCAGGGTCTAAATGCAGGTGTTAACATTACTGTTAAATGGTCTGAACTGCCAATGTGAGGGAGCGCTCCTTTAATATTAGTATACCCCAAGTCCAATGTATTGTTCCCTCTTGTGGCACAGTCCACATGCTGATAAAAGTTTGGCCTGCAACAATATAAAAAGCATCTGGGTAAGTAGCCTGAAGCTGACTGATAACATCAGCACTTGGGGGGCACATAGACGGATGCCTCGAGGTAAGTAAAAGGGCGGCACTTTATCGTCATGTTTTCAATGAACAGTGTTTAGAGATTCTATTTGCATCGCGGCACCATAGATCGTTAATGTCCACCGCAAGCCCGCCTCCTTTTAGTTTCCCGAATTCCCCGAAGAACCGTCTCTGTCCGCTCTGTACAAAGTCAAGCCGTCCAGCTCCAATGAAGAGTCCGTATCTACATTCGTCGTCCACGTCTCAGTGAATATAAACATACAGCAGTCTCTTATTTCACGCCGGGTGCTTCTCTACATGTCAATATAATCCAGTTTAGGATCTAACGAGCGGACATTTGCCACCAAAACAGTAGGAATCGCTGGTCTGGCTGGATTGGCTCGTAGCGTAGCAGCGGTCGTAGCGTAGCAGCAGCTCCTGCGCGGCTTCCCCGTTTCCATGATCTGTCACAGCGTGCTCGCTTCCTCGCAATTCAGTTTCCCGAGCTGGTCCCACTCTTTCAGTTTCAAGTCTTTACACAAACTCCTGATGCTCAACACGGTCACACTATTGTAAATTAAGTTTTTGGGTTCTGAGGACGCCACAAACAGGGGTCGCCTTGCCAGGTTGACGACCTGTTGTTGATTTTACTTGCAGCAAGGAGTGTTTGAGCTAACTGCCTGAGTTCAGCATTGAAGCTCTCGCCCTCCCGACAGCTCTTTATTGTTTAAGCTTCTCACAAGGCATTGATAAGATTACACGTGTTTTTGGTTTATCTCTGACTAACGGACTGCCGCTGACACAGCACGCGCTAGCACAATCAGTTTCACAAACAGTAACTCCTCAGGGCATTTTTACCGCGAGTCATGTTTTTATTTGTAAAAAAATAGCAAATTCAAAGATAAAGCAGTTTATTCTTATGAGTCTTGAAAATAGAATACGTATTGGAATCGTGATCCATTGTATCGAGACAAGAATCGAATCATGACAAAACAGAATCGACCCATCCCTACTCTCCACATAACATTTCAGTCATATTATTACACTGGAACTGTTCCAAAGAGTGACTTTAATTGACCTTTCGCCGATGGCACGCTGTCCATAGACTTCAATGACAGAAGGAAGTACACCTGTTCACGTTAGTGACTTTTTTAAAGCAATTTTTCCGCGATATCCTCTAGATGGAGGCAAAAGGGGTTCACTATGCTGCGGAGGGATTTATTCAAAACATTAAAATACACAACATAGGGGACATAACTCTTATGGAGGCTAATGCTACTGGATTCATGCTAAATCAGAGAAACCCATGATTTTTAAAATTACCTCAAATACAACAAGTACAGCCTTGTCCTGCTCTTACACTGCCGGGTAAGTTCGCTTTCATATGTTACGGTCTATTTTTCTCTATTGCAAGAATATTGTTCATTTACGAGGGTTGTTAGCAAGCTAAACCTACCAGTGTTGGCTAAAGCTAAGAGGCTCGCTAAACTTAGCAGCTTAGAGCGTAACTTCTGCAGTTATATCCTCGTTGTGGTATAACTTGGGTCTAGTTTGTGTTTTTGCCTCTAGATCTAACAACACAGCATGTCCATAGCTATAGTTAAACATTAGTTTTACCTTTGAGCAGACATTTGTTCCATATATTTAGCTGGTAGAGGAGCTGTCCTGAGCCGCCCGTACTGCTTAATCCATTGCAGGCACTGCTCAAGTTGTTTTCGGCTTTGGAAATGGAAACAACTCCTCCGGTCAATATTTCAGGGTATCTGCGGTCCGGTTTACAAAAACCATAGACGCATCGCTTCACCATCCTGCTTGGAGCTCAAGATTTGACGGACCATATTTACATAGCAACGGTTGCTACCATGTTTGATTGGACAAGAGCCGTTTTGGGGCGGGCTCAGCGAAAGGTCAATTGTTAAAGTTTTATGAAAACTGTAAATGTAGCTGTAGGTTTTTTAAGGATCTGTTAAAGTCAAGTGTTGCCAGTGCAGAGACTAAATCACTATCAGTACACGTGTTGCTCACTTATTTAATACATTCTGAGCCTCACCACAATGTTTTTAATCTTTTTTCACAGCTGTTAGGAGCGAGACGTGCTGGTATGCTAATGGCAGTTAGCCACAATGCCATCAACAATAAAAAACAAACAAACTTAGCCCTCGATGGGTGAACAAACAGGATATTATTAGGTGAACAGAATCATTTTCACCTGAATAGATACATTAACAAGAGATCTGTGCTGAGGTAAATCAATTCTACATTAATTTATTGAAAAAATGGAGTATAATCCCTTTACTAACGTTAAAGCTAACAGTGAGATCTGATGTTAGCATTTCCAAAAGTTAACCTTAAAGGTTGTGAGAGCTAACATTAATAGCCTAATTAATTGAACAGAGAATCTTTCTGGTGCAAATGTGTTGCTCTAATGATATAAACAACAAACAGCAAACCTCCAAATGTAGTCATTTTAGTCAGTGAGTTTAAAGAGTTTGTGAGCAGTTCTTCTGCCCAGTTAGAGCGTTAATGTGCATTTTTCTACTCGGAAAAACATTTTCCTGAGTTCCCAAGAACCACTTAAACGCGGCATAAGCACACAACTAAATTACCAAAAGAACAGTAATATTTGCTAGTAATAAGTCTCATTAAAACTACACACAGAGCAATCACCCATACCAATATTGTCATGTATTTTCATAAAAACGTTTTAACCAGACTTGTGCCCTCAGATAATCCAGAGGAGGATGGACGGTTCAGTGAACTTTTACAGACCCTGGGATCAGTATGTGGAAGTGTAACCCAGGTGAAAAAATGCCTACGTTTGTTATTAAACTATTTATTTCATATGAATCTATTTTCTCCTCCGCGTCTCTGTGCCTTGCTTGCGTCATGACGTCATGCGCTCTCGCGTCACGCTCAGCACGTACAATCAGAACATTCAAAACAGCTGTGCAACAAGCAGCAGGCAGGAGCGAGAGGGAAAGCCCAGGTGAACGCGCTTGAGGTATGTTAGTCGATTTAATTCGCTATTTCATTATAACAAATTCTGAAACTAACACAAGTAATGTCGGAACATAGGAGCTGACTACTGGTGCCGACCTACCGCAATCTGAGCACGAGAAAAAGAATAAACTACGAACTGGTGAGTGAAGCTAGCGCTTAGCTTAGCACCCCATTGAAACTAATGGGTTAGCCTAGCCTAGCCGACTCCATTACTTTGTATGGAGCGGTTAGCATTGTGTTTAAAGCCCGTTTTCTCTAAATGTATTTAACTTGCTGAACTGTAATTTACAACGAGTCTTTATTAAGTCACTGACTATGGATCATTGTCATGTGTTTACATTTTGATGCACTTTTATGGCTCAAATGCCCAGTTGTTTGTAGCCACTGATTTGGATGCATTTTCAATGTAATTTATGCAGCTCAGAGCTACCCTCTTTGCTGCTATGACTTGAAACTTATTGTGTATCGACATTATGCACTTTAGTTTGATATTTGAATGATTTAATGAGTAACTTTATCTGACATTGTTATTTATTAAGAAGATGAATTTGATATTGTACAATATGGAAGTTACACTGCTATTTATAATGTGATCTACATTATTTATTTTGGTAACTAGAAAGAATGATTATTGTGTGCACACGTAGAACTTAATGTGTTGAACTTAACACGTAGAACTTAATGTGTTGAACTTAACACGTAGAACTTGATATGTAGAACTTAGAACTTACACTGGTCCTGTTACTCTTATTCAGGCCAGGTCTGATGGCGAGCTAAAGCCCAGGACTCAGAACCGTAAGCCCAGGAACTCTGGACTACATGACAGGAGCCACCTGTGATCCTGCTGCTCTGGTCGGGCTGGTAGGAGGCTCCTCATAGCCGCCCTCTCTTCCTCTTAACCACTCTCGACTCATTCACTCGGCCCAATCACACACACATTGACACTTCCTTCCCACACTCTGGATTACCCCCCTGTGGACACTTTTGCGACCGAGTGGAACTGAACATTGAACTGCTACGTTGTGCCTTACGTGAACTGAACCTCCTTCCGCATTGCACGTTGGAAAACCCAACTGCACAAGGTGTATGGACAGTGCATTTATTATGACCTTGATTGATTGTAAAAAGGGATGTTCCTACTGTAAATACCTATTGAATATTCTTTCTTCATTCTATTGTATGTTTTGTGTATGTCTTCAATATATATATATTCAAATACAAGGTACCATTTAAAAGCATCTACTGTTTTCAGTCTCTCACTCCACTCCCAGAGTCGAACCAGTTAATCTTTTGATCTAGCCCAGTTACTGTGTTTACCAGCTAGTACCTACACTGTACTTAAATAATTGTGACACACCGGTTACATAATTCGTGGCGAGCTAGCCAGGAGTGGAGTAGTAGAGCTGAATATTGTGTATTTTGGTTGAAGACATGGAAACATTTGAGAAACGTGGCATTACAATACCTAACTCAGTCTTAGTTCAAGGCGCGAACAAAACTGAAACCGATGATGAAGTAGTCGAATTTTTGAAACGGTTTGGTTCTATTTCGAAGTTTGAGTTTATTGACGAACCCGAATCTGTTTTTCATCAAACGCTTGTAGTTGAATACAGCTCAGATGCAGAGTTACATGCGCTGCGTAACCTGTTGCCGTACACTTATGTTAGCCACAACAGATTGGTTACATATGAAGTCTCAGAACTATCTACAATTTGCGCTGCACATGTAGAAAAAACAATGACTGACGTTTACCTGCGTGCACTCCATAATGTTGCGACACTTACTGGTAAAGACTATGTGGAAGTACTTAAGGCTGTAATGTCTCTTCTTGGTCAGCTGTTGACAGAACTCCAGCCCACTGTCACTGAAGACCAGTTGCCTCCAGAGGGATGTGAGAAGCTAATCAATGTTGCCTCCTCTGTTTGTCCACCTGAACCTGTTTCCGCAGTCCAACAATCTGATGTCCCACCTGTGAAGTCTTTACCAGATGTGGATGATGGTATGATGTCGTCTATGCAGAGCACTCCTCCATGGACACCAGGTGATGAGTCACCACAGAAGAGAAAAGTCATAGCAACACTGATCCAAGGCACAGTTAAATGGTTCAATGTGAAACGTAGATATGGTTTTATAACCAGGAATGACACCAAGCAAGATGTATTTGTTCATCAAACTGCTATAAAGAAGAATAACCCCAGAAAATGTCTCCGTAGTGTGGGAGATGGAGAGATCGTTGAGTTTGACGTCATAGAAGCAACGAAGGGCCCAGAGGCTGCCAATGTGACTGGTCCTGGTGGTACACCAGTCAGAGGAAGTCCGTACGCACCTAACAAAAGGCGCTTACGGTGGCAGTTCCTTTCTCGTAGTCCTCGACCTGAACATCAGACTGTTTTTTCGGGCCCAAAGATTGAAGACCCCATGTGTGTGAGAACTAGATCCCCACCGACTCAACGAAGACCATTCAGACGAAGATCTACACATGGCGACCCGGTGGAGCCGAGAGGGGTAGCAGAACGTGCCCCACAGACCGACCGACCTAGACGAAGATTCTGGCGTCCATATAGACGCCGTGTAAGACTCCGTTCACCTGAAGAACTCTCCATTGCATATCCAGATGAGCCTAGCGACGTCTGGAGCAGTGAGGATGATCGGTTTAAAGTATGTCCACTTCAAGTTAAGCCAGTTCCTTTCTGTTTTGAAAATGTCGATCCTGATGAATCCAGCAATGACAAGTTTTTGTCCTGTGCTACTTATCTTACTGATCCTGAACCTGCATCTTCAGTCAGTCTACCTGAAAATCCTGTTGACACTATACCTTCATCTTTGCGGTCCAACCTACCTGCAGATGAAGCGATCGATCTACTTGAAGATGGGGATTCCTCTGCAGAATTCGAAGCTCCTCAGTCCGAGAGAGCACAGCCTGAGCCTGATGATGACAACTTACTTGAAGGGATACCGGCGCCTACTGCTGTCCCAAAGAACCTGCCTGAAGCACCAGAGCTCCTTGACCAAGCAGAGGCATCACCCCAATTCTGAACCCACTGAGCCATTGCTCAGCTCACCTGAAACAGTCGCTGAAGAGCCGAACTCACCAGATGTTGAGATTGAATCCAGTTCCAATATCCGACATAACGGTCGTCCACTTATTTCGGTCGTTCAAACTCTTTTTTGGGGATTAGTTGATACCTATAGCGAAGCGCTTACCTCTGTTACAAGCAGTCCGTCACACCCTTGCGTTTACAACGTTTAGCATGCACCGGAGTTGCATGAACTAAAGGGGGGAGGGTGTAACCCAGGTGAAAAATGCCTACGTTTGTTATTAAACTATTTATTTCATATGAATCTATTTTCTCCTCCGCGTCTCTGTGCCTTGCTTGCGTCATGACGTCATGCGCTCTCGCGTCACGCTCAGCACGTACAATCAGAACATTCAAAACAGCTGTGCAACAAGCAGCAGGCAGGAGCGAGAGGGAAAGCCCAGGTGAACGCGCTTGAGGTATGTTAGTCGATTTAATTCGCTATTTCATTATAACAAATTCTGAAACTAACACAAGTAATGTCGGAACATAGGAGCTGACTACTGGTGCCGACCTACCGCAATCTGAGCACGAGAAAAAGAATAAACTACGAACTGGTGAGTGAAGCTAGCGCTTAGCTTAGCACCCCATTGAAACTAATGGGTTAGCCTAGCCTAGCCGACTCCATTACTTTGTATGGAGCGGTTAGCATTGTGTTTAAAGCCCGTTTTCTCTAAATGTATTTAACTTGCTGAACTGTAATTTACAACGAGTCTTTATTAAGTCACTGACTATGGATCATTGTCATGTGTTTACATTTTGATGCACTTTTATGGCTCAAATGCCCAGTTGTTTGTAGCCACTGATTTGGATGCATTTTCAATGTAATTTATGCAGCTCAGAGCTACCCTCTTTGCTGCTATGACTTGAAACTTATTGTGTATCGACATTATGCACTTTAGTTTGATATTTGAATGATTTAATGAGTAACTTTATCTGACATTGTTATTTATTAAGAAGATGAATTTGATATTGTACAATATGGAAGTTACACTGCTATTTATAATGTGATCTACATTATTTATTTTTGGTAACTAGAAAGAATGATTATTGTGTGCACACGTAGAACTTAATGTGTTGAACTTAACACGTAGAACTTAATGTGTTGAACTTAACACGTAGAACTTGATATGTAGAACTTAGAACTTACACTGGTCCTGTTACTCTTATTCAGGCCAGGTCTGATGGCGAGCTAAAGCCCAGGACTCAGAACCGTAAGCCCAGGAACTCTGGACTACATGACAGGAGCCACCTGTGATCCTGCTGCTCTGGTCGGGCTGGTAGGAGGCTCCTCATAGCCGCCCTCTCTTCCTCTTAACCACTCTCGACTCATTCACTCGGCCCAATCACACACACATTGACACTTCCTTCCCACACTCTGGATTACCCCCTGTGGACACTTTTGCGACCGAGTGGAACTGAACATTGAACTGCTGCGTTGTGCCTTACGTGAACTGAACCTCCTTCCGCATTGCACGTTGGAAAACCAACTGCACAAGGTGTATGGACAGTGCATTTATTATGACCTTGATTGATTGTAAAAAGGGATGTTCCTACTGTAAATACCTATTGAATATTCTTTCTTCATTCTATTGTATGTTTTGTGTATGTCTTCAATATATATATATTCAAATACAAGGTACCATTTAAAAGCATCTACTGTTTTCAGTCTCTCACTCCACTCCCAGAGTCGAACCAGTTAATCTTTTGATCTAGCCCAGTTACTGTGTTTACCAGCTAGTACCTACACTGTACTTAAATAATTGTGACACACCGGTTACAGAAGGTTTTGGTGACGCTAACGGAGAATACTGGTTTGGTAAGAAAAAATCTTTTATAAGTTTGTAAAAATGTTATAAATAAATGATGAATTTTAGAGCACAAGCTTGTCTTTGACAGGTCTGGAGTTTATGCATAAGATCACAGCTCGAGGGAGAAACGAGCTGCTGGTGGAGATGAAGGATTTTGATGGGAATAAGGCATCTGCTCGATACTCTTCTTTCTCTGTTGGGACTGAATGTGAACAATACAATCTGACAGTGTCTGGGTTTACTAATGGAGGAGCAGGTCAGTTCATTAATGTTAAACAATGTTAAAAGACAACAATACTAAACTCTTCTTTATGTTTCTACAGGAGACAGTCTCACTCCTCACAACAACATGAAGTTCAGTACCTTTGACAAAGACCAGGATACATGGCCAAATAACTGTGCTAAATCATTTCTGGGAGGTTTCTGGTATACCGCATGTCATAGCACCAACCCCAATGGGATTTATCACTGGGGCGCTGATGGCACCCTCTATGCTATTGGAGTGTCGTGGACCTCATGGAAAGGAGTTAACTACTCTCTGAAGTCTATCAGCTTCAAGATCCGTCTTGCCAAGTAAAACCCACAGCTCCAGCCGATTCCAGTCTTTTCTTTTTCTTCCTGTAACTATTAAACTGTTGTTAATTTGGTGATGGGCAATACCAGCTGATCTGAGATTATAGTTGATATTTTTTATTCTTTATTTGTATTTTCTGTGTTATATGTTGCACATTAGCATCGTAGCAAGTTCCTAGTCTGATTTGTTTGTTCACCGACAATGCCAATAAAATTTTTTCTGATTCTGATTTTTGTTGCAAAAACTAGGCCAATAAAATTAGGCAATAAAAATATACGCAATAATCAGAACAATAGCGCAATCTGTCAGTGCAAGAGACAGGATAATACTAACATAAATAAATGAACAAAGTCGCAGGTGATGATATGAAAGTGACAATGTGATAAGTGCAGGAGACCAACATAGTAACATGTTTTAGGAAGTGTTCAGGTGCTGCAGTTCGCCAACAGAGCCAACCTGGCCCTCCACTTCATCCTGCAGCACCTACACTAGGATCCTGTTTGTGGACTTCAGCTCTGCATTAGGTGTGTTCAAGATGCGAAAATTTCTGCCTGGATTGCAGACGAGAGCAGGCGGCTGAGGCAAAGAGGAGGAGATTCAACTTGGACACTTGTTGAGCCCGAGAGCAACGAGGCAGCCTCAGATCTCACAGACTCACGGAGCTCTCGCGTTTGTTTGAAGTGTTGCACTTGTGGTGGGGTTACCTCCGAGGGTAAGTTTAGGGTGTTGAAGCCCAAGGGTTCACAATCAAACCCTTCAATTACAATTTAAAATAAGGACACACAGATAAGATTCTGAATAAATGAAGTAGTGACAGAGACGTTAAAAAAAGTTTAAAAGATTTTATTTAAAATTTAAATGTGAAACTGAGGAAAACCTGTGAAAATAATAAAGTTAGACAACAAAAACTAAATTTAGGAAAATTATATTTATTACAAATTAACAAAATTAGAAATAAAGAAATTAATTTTATTACAAGAAAATCTAAAAAAATGCTCAGTAAGAATAAAAATAGGCCTAAAGTGTAAAATGTTTAAAATATTACCACAAAACTAAACAAAAGAAGCTAGCTGGGGCCACCAGTGGTGAGCAGACTAACGAGGGGGTGCCCAGGGGTGCTACCACATACTCACCTCGTGGACACAGCAGACGACACGGCAAATGAAATGTGCAAAACTAAAACTTGTGATCCCAGTGCACTAAATCACATGCAAAGTGAGGGAACCTCACCAACGTGCCTAGCCCAACCACCAGGAGGCACCCAGCGTCGCTGAAACAAAAAGAACAAAGTTAAAAATATTGCACGAGACTGAGACCCAGTTTGTTAAAGTAAACCTGCTACCAAACAAAAATAGATTGAGAAAAAAACGAATTAAAACAAAAAACAAAACAAAACTATCAACTAAATCAAAAGAAGGCAAAACTACTAAGCAAAACTTTTTATATCAAAATAAAAGCTAATTAAAGTAAAGCAAAAACAGAGCCAAAAACAAAACTTATGAAAGCAAAACAAATAACACAAAAACAGTGCAAAAACAGCAGCAGGTTTAGCCTGCAAAAACAGAGCAAGAAGAGCAATTTGTTAAAAAGGCTCACCTTTAATCATTTCTAGTTTGCTTGGGATCAACTTACCACCCTTGCAGTTACTAGGCTCAAAACTGCGCAAAAAATACAGTTTTAGTTAGTTTTTAATCAACTAGAATATAATTTGTTTGTTTCTAAAGGCAGCTTTAACATGTGCTTACCTTTACAACAGACCAGATCATGCGTACCATTAACCACCAGCGCAGAGCAGCAGCAGCAGACTGGGCACTAAAGTTAAACATTTATTTTAAATAAAGTGGTCTATAAGGATAGGTTGCAGTTATTATTAGTGATGGGCCATTTGAAGCCGAGGCATCGGGGCTTGTACCGAGTAACAGGGGGCGTGTCTAATGAAGCCCTGCTTCGAGGCTTGCTTCAGTTTGCCTAAAACCACGTGATCTGTGAATGTGAGGCTTTGCTTTTGGGAAGATGACGTCATTGCTTCATTTACAGAGTCGCTTCACTCATGCGCTCCCACACAACACAGCTTTCATTCATTTTTATCTACATCATTTGCATTATTTTTAGTTTTGCTTTTAAATGTAAAATAAGCTTTTCTAGGTTTTAGTTTGTTTTAACCTACACAATGTGGCCTGTTTAACACACTTATTGTGGTGTGTAGGTTATCAGACGTTAATTGGCTAAATGAGCCAACCAACACAGTTAAAGGTTTTTTGGTACAATTTTCGCAAAGCTTGTAAAGTGTGCGTTTCCAGCAAGAGACATCGTGGTTGTTTTAAGGCACCATTTGGCAGAGGTGGTTGAGAAAGTGCTTCATTTTGGCGGAGCTGTAAGTGGCATAGGCTCTGTGCTTTGTTCTGCTGCAGATTCTGATCTAATTATAGGCCTATAGAAACCTATTTAAAATTAAACGATTCATGGAAATCAAAGTTTCATTTGAAAGTTGTGCTTTCCCACTTTCAACAAAGCCTGACATATGCACTATTGGGTACATAATAGAGCTCAGTTTTGCGTGAGGTTGCTGTGGCACATGCGTAGAGTGAAGGTTTGTCGCGCAGAAGGTTGGGAGTTCGAGCCCCACTTGTGACTCAACATAGACGCTACAGAATATTTTATGAGTACGCTACAGACATGAACACATAAATAATATATATTTAATTTCAACGCCTTAAATGAGTGATTGTCTCAGTAAAACAGTGTTTTATTTGATTTATGACACTGCACCATTTAACGTTTGTTACATTTAATGACCACATTGACTTGGATTAAATGAAGCAATTTGCGAGGCACCGGCTCATGTACCGGTACAATTGGCTGAAAGCCTCAAGTGGTTCATGAGGCTTCATTTGGCCATCACTAGTTATTATCCTATTTTCCTACCTTACAAACACAACAAAGAGGCACCAGCAGCAGGGAAAGCAGAGCAGCATCAGAGAGACTACCATGTTATGAGCAGCTGCCTTATATCTGCTCCTAACTAGTGGGCAGGACTAAGGGTGGAGTTTACCAGGGTGCTTCATGGGCTGTGGGGAAAATGACAACCCCACTACACACTGAATAAAACTACCTACAACGTTGTAAATGCAATTCTGTTTCCTTCACGCATCACAGACTCACTCACACATCACCAGAGCAAAGAATAAAGAGCTCATGATAAAGTTGGCACACTTTAGATTTGCCTTTGTAAAAGTGACTTTCAGCTCATCAGGATCATATAATAATGATGTTGTGTGTAATGTACAACAGTCTGGGTCTTTTCTGACTCATGTTAAACACGTGTGATGTTATAAAAGTCCACAAATACGATAAAGACAGAGGAGGAGGAACTGCAGCGCGTCACGTTTGATCAGAGCGAATCAGCGGTCAGTCACCGCACTACATTTCCCATCATGCATCTTGATTTTGTAGTCATCGAGGCGGTGAAGCCGGGAGCAGTTGCTTTTTCCTCGCCTCAACGATTTGTCAAGTCGACTCGAGCCGGATTGATCTCTCGAGATTACCGGGGCCTACGTAGCCCTGACGTAGCCCCCGACCCCCCGACACCGGCTCGAGCCGACTGCACCGTCTTGACCATCTTGAACACGACCTGCATTCTCAACTTGGACTTCACCAACTTGGACTTTCCCAACTTGGACTTCACCAACTTGGACTTTCCCAACTTGGACTTTCCCAACTTGAACTTTCTCAACTTGGACTTTCGCAACTTGGACTTTCTCAACTTGGACTTTCCCAACTTGGCCTCTCAATGCCAATGTACTGTATATGTCCTGTATTCCTACTGTCTCGGCTTCTGCTTTTATGTAGCTTTTTTGTAGCTCATAGACTTTAGACAATACAGCAAGAAAATATTAAGGCAAAGTAAAATAAGTTACAATAGAAACAACAACATGTAGACCTCATCAGTCACCCATTGGCACAGAATAAAGCAACAGTAGATAAGATGGGCCTTCAGTATTGAAACTAACAAATAAGTAAATGAGCTCAGTGTCCATGCAAGTATCCAACACAACAAATACATGACTTCAATATTTAATAAAGCAAATATATATGAGCTCATTGTTGATATGAAAGTGTGTGCGTGCAATTAAAAATGTTTATCCTTCAAGCCTCACCTCATTTACAATTAAAACATTGGATTAACACAGTGGTTCCAAACCTTTTTTCCTCGACGCCCGACCTGTTTAAACCGGTGGCCTCTAAATTGTTAATGTATGATGAAACGTAGAATTCAAAACATTTATTTCAGCCAAATAAACAACTATTTTGCTGTTTAGATGCTCAGATTTGTGCTTTTTACTAATAAAGTTTCACTTATAAGTTAACCACTTTTAGAATTTGACCCTCTGACCAGACAAAGCTCTGGGGATCTCCTGGAATCTCAGGGCCACCCTAGTCACCCCCCAGGTTGGGAACCGCTGGATTAACACATTGTGTAACTCAGTACATTCCATGAACTGTAATATGAGGTTCTGAGAATTGATTTGTTTCTTGCGTGTGTCATATCTGGCTCTGGTAATAAATAGATCGCTTCAGTCCAAGATAAAAGCCAAACACGCCTGACATTGAGCAGGTCTCTCTCTCTGACTGTCACAGTTTGTGCTTAACAGAGGTGAATTTGAACTGAAATACAAGACAATGACGGTAAGAGCAGAAGGACACTTTTCACATCATGTTTGTTGAGTTCAGTTTGTTGACCGTTGATTTGATTTCAGCCTGTGCTTCTTCTGATGTTTCTGGCTCCACTGCTGATCTGCTGCAGTGCTGAGGAGAAACCTGTGGACTGCAGTGACATCCTTCAACATTATCTACACAGCTCCAGTGGAGTCTACACTATTTATCCATTTCATCGACAGCTTGGAGTTTCAGTTAAGTAACAAATCTATTTTCTTAACTGCTTTCGTGTGCAGTTGGTCATAATTGTGTCTTTTGTAGGTCTACTGTGACATGGAGACAGACGGAGGAGGTTGGACAGTGAGTTTATGATCGAACGCACATATGGAGCAGTTATACTAGTGCTGACACAGATAGTGATGTTTTAATTCAATGTTGGGTTTGGGTTCCACTGGAGCTTCCTACTCAGAAGATGTAAACAGCAGCTTATTATCGTTATAGCCTTACTGAGGCCCTTTGTGTCACAAAAATTGACCCAGGAATAACTGAAAAATGTTAAAGTCAAGTGTTTAAATAACTATAGAGGGATTTTCGGTCGACGTCACTTTCCGCCCTAATGCGCATGCGTTATGCAGAAAGAGCTCATCTCCATCTGTTTACATGGGGGAAACCTGTTCGAATTGAACAATGAAACAGGACGACAGCGAGCTGTTTGGATCAGGTATAAACCGCTCTGACAGACGTCTGACCCTGAAGCTTAGACAGCGTTTTTCTCACAGTTTTATTCACTTACCTGAATGTAACTTCTAAGGGTCGTAGGATCGAATTTCATCCATAAATGTTAACTTAGCAGCATAACTTTTGTTTTCGCAAAGTGATACACTCTTGTAGTTACTGACAACGGAGCTTTTTTGACTTGTCGATGTGCGGAGGCTCTTTCTACAGGCGGGGTGCGCGCCCGTGTTGAAAAACAAAAAAATCCCTCTATCAGTACATGTGTTAGTCACTTACCTACTGCATTCTGAGCCTCTGAATAGTTCACCACAATGTTTTTAAGCTTTTTTTCACAGTTAGGAGGAAGACGTGCAGGAATGCTAACGGCAGTTAGCCACAATGCTGTCAACAATAAACTTAGCCCTCGATGGGTGAACAAACAGGACATTATTAGTTGAACAGACTCATTTTCACCTGAACAGATACATTAACAAAATATCTGTGCTAGGGTAAATCAATTCTACATTATTTTATTGAAAAAAATTTAGTATAATCCCTTTAATATTGTTAAAGCCAGTGACATCTGTTAGGTTGTGTAGCTAACGTTAATATTAATTGAACAATAGAGAATCTTTCTGGTGAAATTGTATAATGATACAAATGACAAACAGCAAACCTCTAAATGTAGTAATTTTAGTCAGTGAGTTTAAAGAGTTTGTGAGCAGTTCTTCCGCCCAGTTAGAGCGTTCATGTGCATTTTTCTTTTCAGAAAAACATTTTCCTGAGTTATCAAGAACCACATAAACGCAGCATAAGCACTCAACTAAATTACCAAAAGAACAGTTTCTCCAAAGCAACAACAGATGAGCAAGTCTTATTAAAACTACACATAGGCTCCATGACCAATATTGTCATGTATTTTTATAAAAACGTTTTAACCAGACTTGTGCCCTCAGATAATCCAGAGGAGGATGGACGGTTCAGTGAACTTTTACAGACCCTGGGATCAGTATGTGGAAGGTTTTGGTGACGCTAACGGAGAATACTGGTTTGGTAAGAAAAACCTTCTATAAGTTTGTAAAATGTTATGAATTATTATGAATTTTAGAGCACAAGTTTGTCTTTGACAGGTCTGGAGTTTATGCATAAGATCACAGCTCGAGGGAGAAACGAGCTGCTGGTGGAGATGGAGGATTTTGATGGGAATAAGGCATCTGCTCGATACTCTTCTTTCTCTGTTGGGCCTGAATGTGACCAATACAAACTGACAGTGTCTGGGTTTACTGATGGAGGAGCAGGTCAGTTCATCAATGGTAAACAATGTTAAAGACAACAATACTAAACTCTTCTTTATGTTTCTACAGGAGACAGTCTCACTGAGCACAACAACATGAAGTTCACTACCTTTGACAACGACCAGGATACATGGCCAAATAACTGTGCTAAATCATTTCTGGGAGGTTTCTGGTATACCGCATGCCATAGCACCAACCCTAATGGGATTTATCGCTGGGGCGCTGACGGCACCATCTATGCTATTGGAGTGTCGTGGTCCTCATGGAAAGGGAATGCCTACTCTCTGAAGTCTATCAGCTTCAAGATCCGTCTGGCCAAGTAGAATCCACAGCTCCAGCCGATTCCAACTGTTTCTTTTTCCTCCTGTAACTATTAAATTGTTGTTAATTTGGTGATGGGCAATACCAGCTGATCTGAGATTTGTACATTCTTCTAATCAAAGTCTGTTCATGTGAAACTTTACAAAGAATAAACACCATTTGAGCATCAAACTAAATCAGATTGTTTACTCATCATAATGCATCCTGAAGGGCATTTTAACTCTTTCACTGTCAGCTCTATTCTCACTTTGACCCTCTTTCCCCTGACAGAGCTTTTTGACTATTTTAAACAATATTCACAGCTCCACAAAAAAATTTTTGTAAAACAGGAATCATGACATGTTGTTCATCAAATGAGAAGTGTTTACTTGCATTTAAAAAAAGAAATGTTCTTCTACATTAACCTGTTCCCTTTTATAGGCATTTGAAATGTTTTCCATAGATTCAGGAGTTCAGATCTACATTTTGGTGAAAGAATACGGATGAATAACATCTTTGAGATTAAAATATAAAGTTTACGCGATTAACACAATGAAATCAAGTTTTTGGGATTATACGACTGAAACAACAAACGTTTTTGGGATAATAATATGAGGTTTACGCGATTGAAAAAATGAAATAACGTCATTGGGAGCATAATGGGCCCTTTTCACGCTCCGGCTATGCTAGTTCCGGTTTGCAGAAAACCTGTGGATAGTTTCTTCTTGTCCCATTGATTCCTTATGAAGAATTTGCCGAGCTGCGCTAATAATACTTAATAATTAAAAAATTCAAAGCAGTGAGCCTATTTCAACTAGATAACAACTGGCAGCGAGTTCAGAGCTTCACATAGCTATGTAAGGCTCATAGTAAAAATACACTGCATAAAAAGACTTAAAAAGGTTAAAAGCAGCTAAAAATTATTAATGCATTTCATAGGTTATTTTTGAGTAATTAAAAACAGACACCCCACTATTTTTTTAATATTTAAGTGTCTGGAATAAGCAAATAAGTGTTGTAACTGTCTAATGCAATACTCTGGAGTGTCACAAGGGGGCGCGTCGCTAGGAGTTAGGACACCACGGGGCCGCAGAACTGCAGAATAAACCCTGCGGTTGAACAGTGAACAAGCAAAACTAAGCTCTCTGGTTTCCTTTCTCACAGGTTGGTTAAAAGTCATGTTAGTTACAGTAAAACAGTACTGGTATTATGGTAAAAGCATGTTTATGTTTCTGTGTTACTGTGAACCTGTTATTCAGGATATTTACGTTGTAAAATACTGTTGAAAGCTGATGCTAGCACATGCTAAGCTAACGGAGATTTTCTAAGTCGCGCACATGGTGTAAGGGCCATGTGTATTTTGAGTTTCTAGGACATTGTGTATGGTAAACTCTAATCATGTCTTCTGTGTTAATATAATGTATTGTTATGTACCTACAGTGAAACATACAAGCACAAAATGGTACCAAGTTTAGTTTTAAGAAATAGTTCAAGTGTAATTACGGTCGAGACGCTAGAGGAAGATTCTCATCTAGTAGGTCGCCATTTTGAAGTGGTAGTAACATGTTAAACCACAGTAAAAGGACAAGTGTTACATTTTATGTTTCTTTTGGAAGTCAATGCTTGTATTATTTGTGAATAATTAGAAGCAACATTTGAAGCTTTTTATAAAAGTACAGTCAATATAAATGTTGTAAACTAAATGACAATATTTGATTGTTGAAGCAGAATAAACCCTGCGGTTGAACAGTGAACAAGCAAAACTAAGCTCTCTGGTTTCCTTTCTCACAGGGTTTACCTTATAACCCCTCTCGGACACGGAGGGGCAACACATACGAAACAAATACTTCACCAGATAAAGACTGTGTTTATGGTGAACCGGATATGTATCACTTGGAGTTATTTTATATTTATAATAAGGAACCTAAACATTTTGTGTCTAAGTTTTATTCAGAGATGTATACCCTCCGTTTAGATAAACTGTCGTAGTTAAAGAAATCTTGGGGAGTTCTGTTTTAATCTGATATAGGGCCACAGGTATGGGAAAAAAATTTGGCATTACCATCTAAAATCTCCATCTGCAATTGGCTTAAAGAAGTACAATATAATATTTTGCATAATCTTTACATTCTCCTAATATTTATAGTAAGTACAATGTAGGAACTTCACCAAATTGTCTTGTAAAACGTGTGTAGGCACAAGATATCATTGCTTGTGGGAATGTGTTCATATATACACCTTTTGGAAAGAGGTATGTGCTAATATCAGTAAAGCTATAGGTCAGCAGGTCATAGAAAATCCATGATGTGCTTGCTAGGAACATCCCTTCCTCACTGATTCAACATGAGCAGATAATTCAATCATTATTATTGATAGCTAGGAAAAGTATTATGGTGAAATGGGTAGGTGACAATCTTCCTTCAATTCCCTTGTGGAAATCGGTAATCTCTGACATGATCACAATGATTAAGCTTGGATATTGTATAGATGGAAACTCTCAGCTTTTTATTGACAAATGGAAGCCATTGGAGGCACTCGGACTTAAATCTCAAATAGACTCTAATGGACAGCCATTTTGAACTTGATACTTTTTGAAATATCTTTTGGCCTCCTTGTGTGAAATGTGGTGTTACGCACATCCGCTGGTTAGCCAATTGTGCGAGTGGGACTTTATTTAGGAGGGAGGCTGTACCTGCCTCTTCCTCATCTTTGGCATACGTGAATCACGCCACCGTGAAGGACCGCCGACATTGTAATCAAACCACACAGCCTGGGAATCAAAGCTTGTTTATGCCTTAAGTTTGTGGCTGTGTAACCAGCTCGTGTGTCTTGCGGTGAGTAAATAAAGCAGAAGCGGCGTTTTCATTCATAAAATCAAGTCATTGGGTCTAACATACCTTGTTGAAGATTGTTGAGAAAGGTGTGTGGCTCCGCTCTCGTGTCGTGTTCCTCTTCAACTTGTCTTAACGTAATATTGCTTTTGGTAAGTTATGCATCCACTTTCCTGATGTATGCGAGGTTTACAGGAGCTTACAATGCGCTGTTATGTAGTCTGGCCTACAACCCTATCCTTTACGGACAGCTTGGTGCTGCTCCACTCTGCGCGCACCTTGGGCTCGCAGGCGCGCATACAACAAATTTATTGCGGTACGTATCACACTGCGGCGCATCTAAATCCATCTTTGTGTAGGCAATGTTGTAATTCAAATTTATATTTGGGTTGCTCTGAGCGAGCCTCTTTTTCCTCTTCTTCTTCTCCACAACGTGGCATCGTAGCGGTAACTCCTCCCATTCACAAAGTTTGGGCATCTGTACGGCGTCACGTTGATGTCAATTTTTGGGATAGCCAACGGACCAATTTAGGACTCATATAAAGACTATCAATATTCAACTACATCACCTGACGGTGCTTTCAGCTGTTCATCCTGACTCTGTCAACTAAAGGTAACGAACTAAAGGTTTTTGGGAAAGATCCATGTTCCCAAACCAGTCTCTGCTTTAAAGCTGCTTACATTATTCTTATGTGAAACATTTTTGTTTTGTCTGTCTATTGAGAGGAATATTGTGTACCAAAGCACTCATTTGAAGGCTATTTGAAAGCAACTGAGCATTGAGGAATTCTATCCTCTGTTAAATGTTTTAAAGTAGTGTGTGTGTGGTTATGTATGGGCTGTGAATGAGGAGCACATGTAATTCTTTTAAAATTAGGATTTATACATTTAAAATACTACAACTTAAATAAATGTAAATCTAAACTATTTTTTGTTGTCTCTTGCTCATCTCTGTTCACGACCGGTGTGACCTTCAGTGGGGATATTTCTTTCAAAGGTTCCCTAACCTTCAAAAATTAGGGTGGCGTTGTTTGATCTGGTGACCTTGTGGGTCAGGTAATTAAAGTGTACATGCTACGTATCTATGGCCACATCACAGAAACATCAATGTTTACTTTTGACCAGTCTGTATTTGTTGTTGTGTTTTCTAATAATTCTGTAAAATTGTTATAAATAATCATTAAAAAAAAAAGTTTGGCGCAATGCTAACAAATACATTTGCACAAATATAAAGCAGACAATTTGATAAAAATACATGACATCGTAGGCCAAGTGTTTTTGTATAAATTATTTTTAACTTAATAAATAAATTAAATACAGGTTAACATTAGCTTCAGAGACAAACAGCACATTTTATAAACACATGGTGAAGTATTTACCTCGTATGTGAAGCTCTGAACTTGCTGCAAATGATTGTCTGGCTGTCACTTGTGTCCAGTTTGTGTCAATGAATTAGTTTATGGCATTTGAGCTAGCCTCCTGAGGGAATGAATAGACCCATTTACTGTTAGTAAACAAAGATGGCTGCGCGCGCTAACTGGAGCCCTGAGTGGTGCCCAGTCGCAGGCTTTTCAAGCTACGCTGGTGCATTTTCAATAATAAATCGCAAAACGCTCTTTAAAAACTCAATTTAACGAACAGAAAGCGACTCCAGATCCATGTACAGTTACTACTGAATGTTAGCATGATGTTAGTAAGTGTCTCGATACTTAGCGACCTGATATTTACTTATATTTGATGGAAAAAACTCATGTGCACAAGAAAAAAGCTTTGATCATACAAATCCTTAGATGAGTTTGACGACGTAATTTGTGGAAAAGCACAGGAGGTGAGTTACCGTGACATTACTTAACATTTTTGTGCAAGTTGTGTTAATTATTTATCAATTATCAGTGGAGAATCAGACTCACAGTAAACTGCACCTGTGGCTTTATTTTGTGCTGATTTCTACAGAAGATTATTGTATAAAAGACTCCAAGATAAACTTGCATGACTCTGAGGTGATGTATTTGTTTTGATGGTGATCCCTCATTTTTTCTATAGATTTTAGCGGCAAGCTAGTTAGCCCGAAAAAATCCCGAGTTATAAAATGTGTCACTGGTGCAAACCCAAGGTACACATTAGGAATGGTGAGAGCTTCGTTTGAAGTCATTTAAGTTTTCTAACCGTTTAATATCGTTAGTACAGCTTACTCTTTTGTATAGAAACTTATGGGGAAACTCTGCGGAGGCACCAGTGCGGCTCTGAACGGGTCTATTGACCGGAAACAACAATCCACTGGTATATTCACACTGGAACTAGCCAAGCCGCATTGTGAAAAGGGCCTATAGGAGGTTTACTTGAATAAAACAATGAAATAATGTCTTTGGGAATATAATACAAGGTTTATGCGATTGAAACAATTAAATAACGTCTTTGGGATTATATTACGAGGTTAACGTGATTAAAACCCCATTTGGCTTCAACCTAAAATTGTGTTTAATTCACGTTGTGAAACATCATGATTATTTTATGCATTTACATTTCGTGCAATATATACAGCAGAACATATAAACGCAAAAAAGGGCATGAAATCTAGCACATCCTACGCTATTTATGTGTCGTGGTTTTCGATTTGCTGTGTGACTGATGGCTCTTTCTGCTTTTTGGCTATGCGCACATCCCCCGTGTTGAGAAACAAATAATGTCTCTATCCATTTGTTAAGTACATTTAAAAAAGGATTTGGGATCATTTGTAAATCTTGGTGCAGAAATATTCCACATTCTCTACAACAGTCGTCAAACTCATTTTGACAAAGAGCCACATCGTGGTTGTCCTTGAAGGGCGGATAACTAAGTTAATCTACTAATCTTTGACATACTACAAATAATTGTCAAGTGACAAATACTGAACATACATAGTGAATTACCCTTTAAATTTCAGAAAACATATTTTATTAGTTTAAGACACCCAGATTACTCCTCGCACTAATAGAAGCGGGGCGCACATCACCCGCACCACTACACTACCAACATTTTTAATTTAATATTGAACAAAACGTCAGTGAATCGGACATTGAAACAACTGAACATATCAATGCATGTACACAAATGCATTCTGGGAGGACTCAGATCAAAAATCCAGCTACAACTGGACACTTTAACATGGGACGTTATTACTTTTGGTTTGTGAAGGACTTAAAACTCAAAATGTCTTTAACAATCTGTTAATACTGTCCACATTTTTCATTCATTGTTGCAAATGTAAAAAGAAAAGCCAATTTCTTCCGTACTGAAAAGACAACTTGAAGAAAACTTTATTACGTTGTTAAAAGATATGAAAGGTAAAAAAGCCCTTTTTCTTCTGGAAACTTTTGAAACTCTACAAATAATTAACGACCTCTAATGTAAAAACATGTACAGGTCTATTTTGCCATTTGTCTTAGCCTTGGTCTTAAGTATTCCTCTGTTGGCCACTAGTGACTCTCTCCAGGCGCTTACTCTGTCAGTGTAGAAGGTGCAGCTTCAGCCAGATGTGGGGGTGCAATGTCCTTCAGTGAACCTGAGATGTGTCACGTCTGTGACAAGTGGGCAGCTGCATTAAGATCACAGGCAAAAGTGAACTGTAGCAGCAGCTTCAGTTTGGGAAAAAAAAGTGTAATAACAGAAATCTGTTTGGTGAAAGTCTATTCATATAACAGACTTTAACAACTTTGTTTAAAATGTGTCTTTTCTTTTACATAAAGCCTGTTGACTTAATAAAAAGATCACTTGTCACAGACGTCGTGACATCCCCAGGCTCTATGCGTCATATTTGGGGGCGTGGCCTGCTGAGGGGGAAAGCGTCTCAAGCCTTACCATGTTTAAATATGGGAAGCTAAACTGTTTACCTCTTTTAAGATGTTTTCTGGCGAATTAAGTGTAATTTAGCACAACTATTTCAAGTCAAGTTACAACCAGGTTTAAATAGAGGTTACTGACATTTTGTTATGTCAGAAAAGTGAACAGAAAGTTTAAAAAGCTGCTAAAAGACGCCAGGCGGCAAAAGCATCACGTTAGCATTTAGCCCGCAGCTACCTTTAGCACTACTAGATATACGTATTTACATAGTTGGAAGATTGAAGATTGAATCACTTTATTTATCTCCATGTCTTTGTGTCTGTATTTGACACAATATATCTCCTTAAGTTCACATTTGCTGTTGTAGTTGTTGAGCAGTGAGTGATAAAGCCGAGGTGTAGTGGCCACGGCAGCGGCAGGTTAAACCGCGTCTACAACACAATAGGGGAGAGTGAAACAAGACCAATCAGAGTACATGAGACACACACGACAACCTGCTTACTCCTACTCCTACCTGATAAACAAATTGCCAACTGGCACCGTGGACCACGGCAAAGGAGCAGCAGCTTGCCTGCCTGCACACGCTTCCCTACTAAACAACTTTCCTAAGTGAATGGAATGCGGAAGTGGCGCAAGCTGGCAAGTGTGTGACGTAATACAGCATGACCCTTAGGACAAAATACTGCCGGTTACACACGGAATGTCAGTTGGCTTGTTTATATTTAATACGACTCATTTCTGTGCTTACAAGCATTTCCTGTTCAAATCATTTTTTTTCACTCTGTCAGTCTAAAGTGAATAAAGACTCAGACCAGTTGGTGAACAGTGAGTTGCGGTGATAAAGATTTCACAAATCAGGAGAATATTTCAGCAAAAGACAAGAGTTTGTTTATATTAAAGTGACGTGTTTATGTCTCAATGTTAACGCTAACAGGAAATACTCATTGGTACAGAAATGTGCTATTTTGAATATAAACAAGCCAACTGACGTTCAGTGCACAGAAGCTAATGGGACAGCTTAGGAAAAGGATTTAGGTAAAGATTAAGAAATAAAAAAAATATAACAGCTTAGGCCAGTTTAGCACCAGAGCCAACTATCCAGCACTAACCCGGTTCCATTTATGTGTGAGTCAGGTCGAGGTACAGACGGGACCTGGTTGTCATGGTTTTCAGTTAACTTGCTAAACTGGTGTTTGATGATTTTACTGCTTTGGTTTCATTTCCTAGAATCTCATCCTTACTTTTCCTTTAAACTTATTCTTATTACCCTGTTACTTTGAATGACCAATCACAGCAGACCGTCACTCCGGACCAGGTTACCGTGGCAACAATGTCATCAGACCAAACAAATTCTGTGATGATGTCACCAAGTTCTAGTTGCCATGGTTTGTTTGCAACTGTGATGTCACAAAGATTTCTTCTGTGGAGCAGAGACAGTTCTTGGGCTCAGTCTGAAGTGGCTCTGGTGAGGGACACACACACAAACTCAGAGTGAATTTTCAAACAAGCTTAGACAGAAATACATGATAATTATACGTATATATAATAATTAGGTCTTTTTTGAGCAAGTTTACTCGCTAAAGAGAACCTTTTTGTTTGCATTTAGACCTAATGGCGACCAAAAAAGACCATATGGAAGGAGTTGGAGAGTCTTCTGTTCTCTCCGATAGTTCAAACTCCTCTGATTATAGACATACTGACAAAGTAGAAGTTAATGTGGGTAACTTTCAGATGGACCAGTCAGAAGTAGAGTCTCTAACTAAGATTAACTCCGACCTCTTGGAGAAAAATGAGAGTTTGACAAGAGAGAATGACAGTTTAAAGCAGGACATTTGTATTAGAGAAGCTGAACACAAAGCAGAGGTTCAGAGGTTGATGAACTTATTGAGACAGAAAAATCAAAACGTAAGAGCAGAGAATCAGAAACCGATGGAGACCACTGCTGAGCAAAGTAAAGTTGTTCAGAGATATGAAGAACAGGTGAGAGCTCTAAAGAATACGATTTCAACACAAGAGGCCTTGGTCAACGAGCTTCTCACACACAATTCGAATGATGCAGAAAAAACAGCGCTTTTAGAAGCCAACAGAAGACAGCAGAATGACATAGAGAAGCTGTCGTGTCTACTTTCAGCTGCAGAGTCTGAATGCAAAAACCTGTCTGAAGCTTATCAGCATGTGAAGAACAATTATTTAGACGACAATTCAGAAAAAAACTCTCTCATAAAACGGATTGAGTTTATGAAAAAAGAGGTGGACGAACTGAAAAACATTATAGACGCTCGTCAGGCAGAGAATGAGCAAATAAGAAACGAGGCTTGTGATTGGAGGAACAGGTTTGAAACATCAGAAAGATCTTTAGAGGAAGTAAGAGCCCAACTGTCAGCTGCTCAAAAAGCTGCTGAAGAGTCAGACTCTAGGAATTATGTTTTAGGAGAAACGGTTCAGAAGCTGCAAGAGGACAGGGGAAGGTTAGAGGTTTGTGCAGACCAGACAGACCCCCCGGACAGTGAGGTGGATCAGCTAAAGCAGTTCTCAGAACAAAAAGAAGTAGACATTGACAAGTTAAGAAATGAGGTTGATGAGTGGAAGGCCAGAAAAGTGTTACTGGACCTTAAAATGACTAGACTAAAGCAGTGCAAAGGACAAATTGTTGATAGAATTGAGGATGCTAGATATGAGGTTTATGAGATGATGGATAAATTTCAAATAGCAGAGACTTCTTTAGACAAAGTAAGAGCCCAACTGTCAGCTGCTCAACAAGCTGCCGAGGAGTCTGACTGTTTGATGTTTCAGTTGCAAGAGGAAAACCTGGATCTGGAAGAGAAACTGGCAAAGTCAGAGAAACGTGAAACGACTTTGAAAGATCAGAATGGGACGTTGTGTTCTGAAATGAAAGATCTACAGTTGGCGTTAGAACAAAACCAGGCTGAGATAGAGCAAATGAAATCTGACATTAGATATCTGCTGTCAGAGGTTGCTAAACTCGAGTTACTGAAATCTAAGACAGAGGGAAAAAATAGGATTTTATCTGCAAAGGCTGAACAACTTGAATGTGAGAAACAGAAAGAGCAGGCAGAGACACTGAGACAGTCAGGTCTTGTGTCAGAGTTTGAAAGCAGATACTTAACTGAGAAGTTTCAGGATCAGACATCTTCTACTGAAGACAATGGTTTTCCTTTGGATCCTTTGAATTTAGAGGTGCATGAACAGAAAAATGATTTAGGAGATTACAAGGCTGAGATTGAGAAGAGCAGAAAAGAGGCTAACGTGAGTGAACAGGTAAAGACAACGATGGAAGTGATTTCAGACACAGACCGTCTTACCCAGAAAGAACTGCTTGATTCAGACCTAACACCACCTGATTTAGAATCACCAAGCACCACTACATTGGGCGAGGCTGCCTCTTCATCTTGGTATAGTGCAGCTAAATCTATAGCAAAGGGAGTGGTGGGCTGTGGTTCAGTTTGCTTGGCTGCCTACTTGGGCTACAAGTTCGTCAGTCAAACATGAAACACCTGTGATCCACTCTACCTCTCAGGCTTGTCGTCGACGATACAGCCTCCTTACTTCTAAAACCACCTTAACCTAAAGAACAGACATCAGTACAGTATCAACATATCCTGTTGATGAAGTACTGAGTGAGCTGGAGAGCCAGTCACACAATTCAACACACAACAGCCAAATGATTACACACACTGACACGCCAACACTATCTCATTCACACTGATTTGACCAACACTCTCCTGAACATTTAATCTAACACACTGATCAGTACAGCATCAATAAATTCTATTGATGAAGTACCGATTGTCCTGGGAGTGACACAAATTATTACACACTGACACAACAAAGCTAGTACCTCCATCTCTAATCATTCACACTGATTAGATCGACGCTCTCTGAACATTTAATCTAAAGAACTGGCATCAGTACGGCTTTGATAAACAATATTGAAGAAGTACTGAGTGAGCTGGAGAGTTAGTCACACATTCGAAAACACAAAAGTTGAAAGTTGATGGACAACGGCGCAAGTAGTTCTGTTCTGGAGGACACTGGAGGTCTGAATATTGCAGGAGAGTTGAAGGAGTAGACACAGAAGCTGGTAGATGCTGAAGGAGACAGAAGTTAAAGTTGTTGGAGCAGAGAATAATGAGGAAAACTGGGTGGGGTGGAGAGAGAGGGGGAGAGAAAGGAGAAAGTGGTTTAAGTTAGAGACCTGCATCGGGCGGGAATTCCCGCGGGACCCACGGACCCGTGAGCAAACCCTCGGGATCGGGCGGTTTTAACGTTGCCTCGGGCGGGAACGGGCGGTCAGGCCAAACGCCTCGGGTCCCGAATGGACCCGCGCTCTCTCCGCTGTCTTGAAAATATTACGTAGCAAGAAAGAAATACGGCTTTGTGCGCGCTGCTGGTCAACAGAGAGACGCAACACGGACACCTGCGAGGTGCAGACACGTAAACTCACTGCTGTATTTCCCGGTCTAGCGTGCGTATCGGAGCATCGTCTGTGCGTCCTCGCGCCAGCAGCAGCCGCAGCACGGGCGTAAGCTTTCCCAGAGGAGTGAATGAAGGACTGGCTTTTACGCACGGGGAGATGGAGATAATACACACGGAGTTTGGGCAAGTAAAGTGTTTGTTTAGCAGAAACTGGAGGTGTGAGGAGCTTTGTATTTCAGGTAAGAAATACACAGACATCATGGCTTTATGATTGAATGTGTCAAACGAACATAATTGTCTTGTTGCAGATTATTTAGGCTGGTGCCTATCATTTTTAAACTAGATGCAGAGAGTTATGCAGAGTTTAGTCATTTGTGTCCGTGTTGTTATGCCCTGGGGCCGCCACGCAACCTCCGTGTCATCAAAAAAAAAAAAAAAGTCGGGACCCAACGGGACCCGCGGGAGCTTCTCGGGCGGGCAGGCACACGGGGGCCTCGGGATCGGGCGGGAACGGTCACGGATGCTTCGGGATCGGGCGGGAGCGGTCATGAAAATCTAGTCCCGTGCAGGTCTCTAGTTTAAGTGTCTTGCCCAAAGACACAAGGACAGTTTGTTCTGACTGTCTCGCTGTGTCATGTGATGTGTCCCACCACCAGGCCCAGTCTTGTTTAGCTTCTGAGCTCTAATAAGATCAGGCATTAAGAAGCTGATAGTAATGACATGTTTATATTAAAGTAATATATCATTGAATTTCATGTGTTTTAGAGCAATTTTTGTTCCCTAGAAAATCCAGTCCATTGTTTACCTCCTTCCAATTTCAGTGGGCATGATTGACAGATTAGTCAGCCAGTCAGGGACAAGCACCGTCTCTTGTCTGAAAACCAACATGGCTGCTTAGGACAAAAACAAATACATGGAAAAATATAACGTGGAACTGAATTCATGCAGAATCAATGAGTGAAAAAAAAAAAAAAATGACAATGACATAATGATTGTGCTTCCCGAAACCAGAGAGTTCATGACAGCAACTTGTAAACACAAAAGGGAGCAGTGATACTAACATGTATTTCCATAACTTGATCTTTATTTTCTTTGCAGATTCATGAAAAAGACATATGAAAACTCTTATTGTTATAACTAAACGTATTGAGGAGCTGTGTGTTTTCTTGTTGGTAGACATAGACATTAAATTAGTAGACGCGAAATCAGCATCTCTGTTCTGTTGCTACAACTCAAACAGCGCGACGCCATATTCCTCCGGTAGAGGTGATGACGCAAATCAATTGAAGTCAATGGCAGAAGTTGCACTTTATTAGATAAACGAGCTTAAACAAGCGATTTCAGCAAAACCATGAGCAAAACGGATTGGATTTTTTTAAACAACTTTGGCAATGTTAAATTATATTTCTCAAACTACTATATTCTTTGGCTGGAAATGCTCCATCACTCACCGATGCGACAGACTCGCCTCCACAGAGAAGAGAAGCTACAACTTTGTTTGGTGTTATTTATGTCATTGTCTGCTTTTCTCACTAGTAATGTAAAAGTGGACGTTCGGTGGTCACTGGAGTCTTAATGCTAGCCGTTAGCAGTTTTATACACACATTTTATCTACAATAAAAAACTAAAAGGTTTGTAAACTCAACAATAATTTGTAGCAAGGCTCTGACCTTTGCTAAATGTGGTCAGTACGTTTGTACAGCTGACACTCTCTGGATCTTTCAGAACTTGCGTTTTTTGCGGGCTAATGCTAACGGCTATAGGAAAATAAACATTAGAACGCTCCGGACTAGCTTAAAGGGATCCTATTGTGTTTTCTTTTAATTTTTAGTAAGAAACTAGAACATATGCCGATCAGTAATTTACCTTTTGTTCATTGTAAAACACAAAGTTCATTTAAAACTACTTAAAAATAGAAACAGCTCTACTGACTTCCTGTTCAAAACTGCAGATCTGATAAGCCCCGCCTCTTCATTTTAAAATGTGACTGTAAAAAACAACCGATTTTTTAAAACTATTTTTTATTGTTGGAAAGTGGCTTTGGGGCAGTATTGAATCATATATGTTTCACTTTGAGTGTTAATCTTTAGAATTATAACAAGTAAATACAGACAAGTGGGAGGGGATAGGTGGTAGGTGAGAACGGGGATTTCTGAGTACTTGAGCTCCAGCTGAAGAACAATACAAGATTACTCCAACATGCATAAATCAATTCAAATATAACTTTGAGTAAACTAATGATGAAGGAAGGCCATTCTAACAAGATTTAAAACTTAGAAAAGTGAACTTGAACTTAATAGGTCCCCTTTAAATCTTACCGGATTAGCTCAGATGCTAAGTGTTCGATAGCATTCAAGTCGGACTGCGCGTCTACTAATTATATGTTGGTAAATGCCTGATAAATAAATGCTTTAGATTTATATTAAATAGATTTAAGAAATCTTTAGTCTGCATTGTTTATTAAATGCATTTCTCGGCAGGCAGATTTCAGCATAACACTTGTACTCATTATTAGAAGTGGTACCTTTGCATCTCTGTCCACTGAAAGCACTAGTTTTGGTTAATTTCCAAAAATCATTTCTTTTACAATCACAAGATGGCCGCCCTCACAGCAGCAGAAACGAGTACCTCTGTAGTTTTATTATCACGCACTAGAGGAGACCGCGGACCAACCCGGTCACTTTAGTCAGGAGCACAAACATGGCGGCGCTGAGGCGGTGGAAATCGTTCGTTTCTGTCATCAGGTAAACTTAACTCATTTTTCTGTTTTATTTTTTAAATTTGTTGACAATACGTCTTTCTAACTGTGAAACGCCGCATTATCTGTGTCTTTAGCTGTCGTCGCGGCATATTTAGACAATATTGCGACATAACAGAATGTTCTCTCAGGTTGAGTCATGTTGTTATCTGGAGAAATATGCAAATGAAGAAGAGAAAAACTTAAACTACCGCTACACACTTTTCAAGAAAACTGAATATAACATATAGGTCTTTACGCACCATTTCTGCTTCATCTGGATAATCTTGATGGCGTTTATAGTGGTACTTCCTGGTTGAACGCACAGCAAATCCGCAACAAGAGCTTTGGAAAGATTTGCCCAGTGTTTATCGAGAAACTTAACATACGTCTAAAAGGAGAAACAAATGACTGATTTTCATTTACTAAATACACCTTATTTCGCTCGAGCTGCTTTTGTTGGCAGCGCACTTCCTGTTTAGCTCTGTTATGGTAGCTAATAGTAGCTAACACGTCTGTTTCGTGAGGCAAAGTTATAAAGTTAAAAATCAAAATAAACTTGGCGACGGATTTCTACAGGCTAAACAGGAAGTGCAAAGCCAAGAAAAGTGGGTGCGGCAGAATAAGGTGAATAGGCTACTAAACTTTGCAAACTTTTTACGCTGAATGTGAATTTTGACAGTAATCAATTGAAAAATAAAGTCAGCTACTATACTACTACTACTACTACCATATCTACCACTACAGACAGCGAGAATGCATCTAGATGACTGAAGAGGGGAGGTTTGTGGGTTGTTGCTCGGACACAGGCTTGGATCGGATCAGCCCGGGTGTAGGAATCATTACGATGATGTGCCTGACAGTACCAAAGCTGTGGAAGTACTCTTTACATTGTAGAGAAATGTCCAAGGAATATTCCCTTTGTCTTTAGCAAACGAAAAGCTGTCAAGTCATAACAAGAAGGTACAGTCTAGTTATGATGAATATGGCCTGAGAGGAAAAACTATTTTGAAATCTCTGTTTTTGTCTTGCTAGTGTGAAGCTCTTTTAATCCAGTCTTTCTCACACGATTCTTATGACTGTGGTGACAAGCTATATGTGATTTTGTTATTATTTTTATATAAATATCATTTATTAGCTCCGTTTAATAAAACACTGATTGCTGTATAAAGAGTATTTCCTCTACAGTTATTGCATTAGCAGGGCTGTAGTGATGCGCGGTCGACCCGTAACCCGCGGGACCCGCGGTCAGCCCGCGAGTTCGGGCGGGTCGGATAGCACAATTTAAAGAAGTGGGTCGGGTGCGGGTGGGTCGGGTCTAAACCCATGTTCAAACGCTCGTATCATGCTTTGGCTTCAAGTGACGTGAACTCAGTCCAATAAGCCTCATGTCAAGCACGTTAATTCTGTTTAACATAAGACACAACTTATGCGTTCTGAGCTTAGTTTATTTAGGCTACAACTGGCTATAAACAGAAAGAAAGATATGGACAAGAGTTCAACTAGCCTACTAGAACGTCGTTCTGTGGAGGAGACGGAGCAGCCAGGTTATCGACTCAGTCATAAACACATAACTACACAATGCTCCAGCCTGAACTTCATCATTGTAAACTAAACGGAAAGAGTCAAATCCTCACTTGGAGAAACGTCCAGACTCCAGAGCATGTTGACCTTTAAGTAACCCTTGCAAACAAGCTTTTTACTCACCGTGAATGTCTGACGAAGAAGTCTGACGAGGTCCACTGTCCAGGTGAAGCTTAAAATACATCTGTCTGACGGAGATTAATCCAGTTGTTCGTATCCACATCACAGGGCTTTGCAAATCCACGGTAAAAGTCCGCTGTTCTGTTTCTTTCCTCTTAAAATCCCGATGCATTGTCTAAATCCACGAGTAAATTCAGTCTGCATTTGCCTTCTGCGAGCAGCGGCCAAAAACATGCTCAGTAAACAGCTGCTGAAGTCCGTAGATGCCGCTTCCTGCTGCTGACATAATCTTATCGTTTTGAGCGCAACAAAAACAACTTTCTCCCAAAAAGTCGTCCATGTTTTCTTCCGCTGCTGAACTGTAAACAACACGGCTCTCACAAAGATCGTGTATGACGAGAAGATGAGCTACTCTGTACAGATAAAAAGTGCATGTGCTCATTTCAGACAAACTACCCCGCGGGGGCCGCAGCTCGCAAAAAACAACGTTTTATGCAGTTTTAATGTGTGCGGGTTCGGGTTGGGTCGGGTCCTGAAATTTAAGCACATTTTTCGGGCCGGGTTGGGTCGGGCTGAATTTTGAATCGGGTCGGGCGGGGCGGGTCACAAAAAAAGCTGACCCGCGCATCACTACAGGGCTGGTCTGATCGTGTACATGCGCTCATCTCCTGTGTTGATAAACAAATAATCCTTCTATACAGAAAAAACCGAGGCCTACTAATGCAAGCTTATGTATTGGTAATAGTTGGTACCTTTTAATGTCAATTAAAAAAAGCTAAGCTGCTATGCAACATTCTCTAAAAATATTTATGACATTTATGAAACTAGTTCTCTAAAAAAAAAGTTCCGTCTATGACAATACCAGTTCAGTTTGTTCTAATCTTCTCTATTACCGCTGTGACTGTGAAGTACTGGAGCAGACCATGGATTGGATGGTTAATGTCTGCAAAAAATAACTATAGGGGGATTATTAGTTTATCATCACACCCTGCCCCAGGAAGAGCCTCCGCTTTTGGACACAAACAGTGGAAAAAGCACCGTTGTCAGCTAACTACAAGAGTTTACTGTGCGAAAACAAAAGTGAAGTTGCTAAATCAACATTTGTGAATGAAATTTGACCCTTAAAAAGTTACATTCAGGTGAGTGAAAAAACAGTAAAAAAACGCTGTCTCAAGCTTCTGTCAAACCGGTTTATACCTGATTGAAACAGCTGCTCTCATCCTGATTCCTTGTTTTATTCGAAGAAGTTTCCGCACTAGGGCGAAAAGTGACGTCGACCGAAAATCCCTCTATAGCATAGTCTCCAAATGAAGTGATGCTGTCATGTGTATTTGCAGGAGTAACTCTGCTCTGGTCTGGCCTGGTGTGAGACCTGCTGTTCAGAGGCTGGGAGTCAGAACAGCTTTGTTCACTGGTGGAGCTGCTGTAGCTGTAGGATCCACACTGTGTGCTGTCCCATTCAAACAGGTAAGATCAAGTCAGAAACATCTGCTTTAAGGTAGAGTGTGGAGGAATCAACTGTCACATGTTCATAACATCACCACATGTAAATATGGTTTAATCAACTAGGAATAGTATTGTGTAATCCCTCATTCGTCCAGGAGTGATCCATAGTAGAAAGTCTTCAAAGTTGTCGTCTGGACAGTGTTTCCGAAGATCAAGACGTTTTGACTCTCTTTCGAAAGACATGTTCAATCGTCTTGATCTTCGGAAACACTGTCCAGATGACAACTTTGAAGACTTTCTACTGTGAATAGTACTGGTACTAGTACTCTGGACACAGCTCGGTGTGAGTGTGTGATTGTATTAGGGATGGAATAACTTACAGTATTATTGTTTTGATATAATCTATAGAGAATTAAGCCTGGAGTTTATTTATTTTGAATGAAGATAATGTCAGGAGGATAAGACATGTTATAAAAAGCCTATATAAACATCATATCACGATTATCAATTAACTTGCAGCCCCAGATCATATTAACAGCGTTCAGAAAATTAGACTAAAAGATGAAATGTGAATGATTGTGAAGTGCATCTCTCTCACTGTGCCGTTTTGTTGATGATGGCTGCTGCACATTTACAGGTGGAGGACCTTTCTCACGACTCTCTGATCAAAAGAGCAGCCTCCCTAGTGACGGACAGCTCCAGCACGTTCCTCTCCCGGACCACACTGGCTCTCATCGAGACTACTATACTCTATTCGAAGGTACGTAGTTGTGGCACTTTCTGCACAAAGCATTAAGGCAGCGGTGCAAACAGAACGTGACAAAAACACACTGCACAGTACTTCCACCTGATGTGTTTGTGTCGTCCCGTGTCAGGCCGTCCACACTCTGATCGCTCTGCAGAAGAGATACTTGGACTCTCTGGGGAAGCTGAGCCCGGCTGAAGAGGACGCAGTGTGGCAGGTGATCATCAAGCAGAGAGCAGAGGTAAGCGTCGTCTGGAAAAACAACACAAACACAAAGACAGAGTAGCTCAAAGTCGTACAACTGCTTCTGAATGTGCATTCTTTAGTGTGATTTACCTAAGACGTGTTTGTAAAGTATAAGGCTGAATGTAATTGCTTTACCATCTATTATATTGTTATTTAGGGCTGGGCAGTATTGTGATAAAAAGCAAATCGTGAGTTTATCTCTTTGACAATCTGCTTTTTTTGGTGAAATCCTCATATTGTGATTTGATTTATGAAAATATTTGAATTTGTATGAATTTGTAGCATTTTTCATGTGTTAAAGTCGCTCATAATGTCAGAAAAACACATACACTTGTTCTGCAGCAAGACACAAGTTCTAATTAATTAAAAAGAATAAAAAAGTATTTTATTAACTTTTTATTGGAGGGCTGAGGTGTCTTGTTTCAACAGCTAGATTTAACTCCAAAAAAACAATAAGAAAATAAATGGTCTACAAGAATCGTGATAAAATCGAAATTGTGATCTGGCTCCAAGAAAATAGTGATGCTATTTGTTTGCGATGTTGCCCAGCCCTATTGTTATTATTATTCTTAATTATATTGTGATCTAAAAGAAACTGTAAAACGCCCCTGGTTACGTGACCTTGTTTGTTATTGTCGTTTTGATGACATCATTGTAAGTTGTAGTTCTCAAATTATTCACACAATATATTATATATTTTTTATATATAATATATATAATATATTTATATATATAATATTTTAAAATGAGGCTCAGTCAGGTCTAAAATATTGGTAAAACTATAGGTAAGTCACTCCTTAAAGAAAAAAATCAAACCATGAATTGATTCGTCTCTAAATGAAACAAAGTGCAGATGTCTTCAAGCACCACCAGTGGAACACGTACCACATTTGAGAAACATTCTTGCAGTCTGTCTTTGCTCTCATGAGCTGAGTCACTCAGGCTCAGTCTGGAGTCACTTCTGTTTGCTCCCACAAGATGGTGCTAATCCACCATCGAGTGAGTCACTTCAGCCATGAACACTAATGGACATTTTGGGCATTTTTTTTTATTATTTGACAAGTCACTTCAAAAACTCTTTTTATTAGAGGACCCATATACAGTATTACCCCATGTTTTGGTCTACGTCAGTGGTTCCCAACCTTTTTTCCTCGAAGCCCCCCCTGACTGAAAATGAGACTTGTCAAGCCCCCCTGTTTAAACCGGTGACCTCTGAATTGTTATTGTATTATGAAAATTAGAATTAAATACATTGATTTCAGCCAAATAAACAACTATTGTGGTGTTGTGCTTAGATTTGTGTTTTTTTTATTATAAAGTTTCACTTATAACTACTTTTAGAACTTGACCCTCTGCCCAGACCACGCTCTGGGGACCCCCTGGAATCTCAGGCGCCCCCCAGGTTGGGAACCACTGGTCTACGTTACAGTGTTAATACCTTACAGGGTTATGGGTTGTGTTTTGTTAGGTTTTGTCAGGGTTACACACACTTCTTTAATACAAAAAACATTCATGCTTATGCCGGGTTGTTCACTTGAATTGAAAACACTGTGGCCTACGTTGTGATGTCACTATGTGGTATTACAAGACATGCTTCACTGTAAAAATGTATTCACCTTCAGTAGAATCTTTTAAATTATTTTAGTCATGCAACTGTCCAAATTGTAAACTATAGCTTTTACTTTAGCCTCATTTACACTTTTGCCACTCAAAAAAGATTGAACAGGTCAGGTCTATGGAGAGGCAGTTTTTATGCTACTTTTGAGAAATAAAATGAATCTATAATTGATCAAATACATGTTCAGTGTTTATGTTTGGAAAGATTACATATAGTACTTTTAAATTAAGCATTCAATTTGCTTTCATTCTTAGTGAAAATGTTCAAAACTCTCCAAAATGTCAAACAATTCAACTAGTAATTGTGTTTAAACTTATTTCATAGATTGAATATTAGAAACTGGTCATTTGTTTAGGACACACTTGGCCGTTTCTCAAGGCACACAGGTTGATTCACCAGACTGTTGTGATTTGAATAGACGAGAAATGTGCAATAAACCACTGTAAATGAGGCTAAAAAAACCTGCTTTAATACTACCACTTAATGACATCACAAGGTGTAACAGAACATCTTCAGCTTTGGAGATGCAGAAAGCAGGAAAATTAGGCAAAACAGAACTTTGAGAATGTATTGGCTGAGATAACATTCTAACATGAATAAAAACTTGAAGAAGTAAATGTTGAATAAGTGGTAGAACTGCCCAGAGGCTCTGATCCGACACACACCCAGACTTCAGCACACGACTGCTCATGAATACTAGCTATTTGCAGTTACTTTAATAAATTGCTTAAACTGGAATGAAATTCACTGAACTTGAAAATGTTTTATAATCAAAATGATTTGGAATTTAACATTTACATTTTCTTATGTGTAAAAATCCTTAAAATGTTTGTGTTTTGGTCTTAATCAGTTAATGAAGGACAGTTCTGGATTGAACAGTATGTGAAACAAAGTCATGGAAAAGTTGGGAATTGTTTTGGAGAAGTCATGGAAAAGTCTCGGAAAACCTGAAGTTAAAGGTGCACTGTGTAACGTTTTGGCCAAAAATAGACTTGAAGAAAAGCATGTTTTTGACATTTAGATTTCTTTATTGCACTAAATTAAAAATAAAAATCTGCGTCTTTGTTTTTGAACAGGTTTGCATTATAACCTTAAAGGTGGGGTCGCCGATTTTTACACTGCAAACACAATTTAAATCTGACAACTTCCTTTCATAAATCCTTCAACACATGGTTAATATGACATGTATTCATTTTGGTTGCATTTATGGCTTATAAACGTCTTTTTACAAACAACAAAGTGAAACTGGAGAAAACCACCCCAAGTTCAGCCAATCAGAGCGCAGCATTCAGCTCCTGGTTAGAACTAAAATCTTTATTATACAGTTCAGACAGTACTCAGAGGTCTCATTTTTTCACAAAGTGTTGTATTTACTGTATACTTCTTAGTGGAAAGCACAAAGTTACGAATTTACAAAAAGTTAGCTACCCCACCTTTAAAATAGACATTTTTTGATCTATTTACCCTATTTTGTCCCACCCACTTGGCTTGGAAGTGCACTTCCTGTTTAGCTCTGTTAAGGTAGCTAACATGTTTGTTTGTCTGTCTTGTGGGGCAATTTCAATTAAATATAATGACAGTTAAAATAAACCCATCGACTGAAATCTACAGGCTAAATTCAGCTAAACAGGAAGTGCACGTCCTAGAAAAGTAGGCGGGACAAAATAGGGTCAATAGGAGGGCCCAAACATCTTTGTTTCTATAGAAAAGTACTTACTTTAGCTGTATTTTTTTTAAATGTATTAAGATCATTCAGAATATCCCAAAGCATGATTTTAACTTTCTAATTCTAGTGAATTGTGTAGATGACTTTTCACCTCCAGAAAGTTACACAGTGCACCTTTAAAATGACCTGTGTATACTATGTATCGAGATGTTTTGGGCACAAGATTTAAATTTGGCAATATCGTAAGTATCCAGCTTAAGTAATTCTGCAAGACAGAATGACAAGCTCAGTTATATTTTGTATTTGTCGTAACAGTTAAATCTAAAAAGATCGCCTCCAAGTATCAGTCTTTTTTTTAATATCGGCCTGATACCAAATCCCAACTGTTTTTGATGAAGTCATACTGTTCGCAAGGTTTGGAAAAATTATGAAACTGATCAAATGATTTTTACAGAATATTTAATCAGAAACAAAACTCCTAATGTGACATGAGACAAGTTGAATTTAGCTTATTGTGATAGAAGACCAATGAGCTCTATCTAAAGCAGCCTGGTCTAAATAAACTACATCCACATAAGGATCTTTACCTAGGACTGGAGATGTTTTCTTGAGTTATGGTGTTCTGTAATGTGACCAGTAAACTACCGAACATGTCTAGAAGCTCGTCTGTGGTAATTCTGTCAGTTTGTCTTTGCTTGTGATGACTCCTGTTCTCTTCCTCTGCAGATTAACGAGCGGAGAGAACACTGTGAGCGTCTGGACCTGACCTGGGCCAGTGCCTTTAAGCTGTGTGAAGCGGCAGCAGAAGCAGCTTTCTCCTCAGGTGTGTTGCTCATTAAACACCGGCTCTCACTCCACACAGCTCCGAGCTCCCGCAGCAGAGATGACGGACAGGAGGCGGTGCTAATGACCCTGCTGATGTCCACACAAACGCTGGACACGACGGGAAACACTGAGTCTGTTCTGCTTGAGTCCACAACACACTAGTCCTTTCACACTTATTATGTGTTGTTCCCATCAAAGCATACCTGACCTGTGCTTCATGCTTGTTTAGAGCAGTGTTCTCAACGTGGGGTCTGGGAACCTCTGGGGTGTCCTGGGCAATGTGTTAAAAAATTCATTTTTATACAGCGATAGTTTTGAAATTTCTCAATTTATGGTGATGACATTGCAGAGAATATGGATCCTTGGGATTGTTACATATCAATAAGTTGACCCTGGCCTTAGTAAGTTTCAGAATGGTTTAATGAATCTTTGTTCTCTTTCTTCTAAGCATCAGAAACACTCTTAAGATTTTGGTTGGGTTTGGCGTCGTCTCAGATCAGGAGCTGTTTTATGTACACAAGTCTCTGATCTGATCATATGTATTAGAGCTCATTAGATCATCTTCATGTGTTGCTCACATCAGGATTTGAGGATTTACAGTACACATTGCTAATTCAAGTCTGGATGTCTTATGGACCTAAAACAGAATCTCAGAAGTTTGAAGTTTAGGATTAAAATCTTAAAGGGGCCCTATTATGTAAAATGTAGTATTCAAAGTTTTTAACCTTGTTATAACAGCCTTCCTTCATCATTAGTTTACAGTTATATTTGAATTGATTCATGCATGTTGGAGTAATCTTGTATTGTTCTCAGAAATCCCTGTTCTCACCTACCACCTATCCCCTCCCACTTGTCTGTATTTACTTGTTATAAATCAAAAGATTATTTCTCAAAGTGTCAACTGTTGCTTCTCAGTTACATTTTAAAATGAAGAGGCGGGGCTTATCAGTTCTGCAGTTTTGAACAGGAAGTCAATAGAGCTGTTTCTATTTTCAAGCCGTATTAGACCAATTTAGTGTTTTACAATGAACAAAAGGTAAATTACTGATCTGAATATGTTGTAGTTTCTTACTAAATACGTAGTTGGAAAATCTCCTTTAAAAACAACCAAAAATGTATAATACTAACAAAATAAAATAAAGTTAATATTGCATATCTTGTGTCCTAAAAACCCGTGAAATGCAGATACAGTTGTAATAAAAGAAAGCAGCACAGATATAGAAATAAAAAAATACACACAGTAGTACTGCAAATGCTATAAACTCAACATGTACAACAACAGAAATGTAACAAAAACAAGTCAGAATGAAAGGTCTAGAAATGATGTTGGATATCCACCATGTTTTCTGCAAGTGTGCTAAACGTATGTAATGTAAACAAGCAAACAGTCGTATGGGAATATTTTATCCAAATCACAAAGCACAGATTCTTTCCCATAACTTTACAATCCTACGTTCTGCCTTGTCTGTGTTTGCAGGAGCCGAGCAGGCCTGCGTCACCATCAAAAGCCACCTGGATCTGGCCCAAAGTCAGGTGGACGAGGTCCGAAAGATCTCGGCAGAGGCACAGACACTCTTAACTCAGACCAAAGTGCTGGAGGTGGAGCGGATGGCCTCTGCGCGGGGCTCCGAGGACGAGGAGATGCCTGAAGCGTACCTGAGAGAAGACTAGAACATCCACCAGCACAGACACCCCAACACGCTTTTTCTAAGGCCTGGTGGTAGAATATTTTTGTAATTCATCTCAAATGGAACGAAAGTTGAGGTTCAATTATTATTAAGTGTGATTGGACTGCAAACGCCTTTGTTTGTCAAAACTAGTGCATTATTTCTTTGTCTATTTTTATTCTATTAGGGCAGGGTGATGTATTGTTGATTTTTGTGATGTAATTGTACGCACACAGCAGCTGATTTTGTGACAGACTTTTGGCTAAACTTTTACTCAAGCTAGAATTAAGTGACTTTAAAACTACTGAATAAAAAGAATATGTGACAATTAAAACAATTAAATACAACAAAATAAATATGTAACTAGAAATGTTACAACTGCCATGCATAGGTCATCTTGGATCATATTATAAATAATACATTATCACAATGACATAACGCCCTGCCCTAGTTTCTATTTGTTCGACGTGTTCATTTTGGAGCAATGGGACAATTGAGTAAATGTAAGAATAGACCACTACTGGTTAAAAAGGGCCATACAACAGGTGGTTTATACATGCAGACTCATTGTTGTCTGTCATTTGTTTTTCATTGATCATTTGTGTGAGCAGGGACAGTGCACATTATTGAACATTTATGTGTATTTTGTGACAGTTTTGTCAAAAAAAAAAAAAAAAAAGTTGTTTTTACATTATTATCAATACAGTATAGGGATGGAAAATGATTTGAAAATTTTGAAGTTTTCAATGATTGAATCGAAAGGCCAGAATTGATCAGTTTTGCTCATGCAGCCACTTATTGACCCTATTTTGTCCAGCCTACTTTTCTAGGACATGCACTTCCTGTTTAGCTGCATTTAGCCTGTAGATTTTCAGTCGATGGGTTTTATTTTAGCTGTCATTATATTTAATTAAAATTGCCCCACAAGACAGACAAACAAACACGTTAGCTACCTTAACAGAGCTAAACAGGAAGTGCATTTCCAAGCCAAGTGGGCGGGACAAAATAGGTCAATACACACGCACTGTTGTATAATACAAATAATAATACAATAATAGCCACAATGTTTAAAGACACAAAGCGTGACCTGACAGAATTTGCATTATGATGTTGCTATGACAATTTATGGGTGAACTTCTAAATATGGACAATAAATATGAACAAGTCCTGAGCACTAACATCACTGGCTTTGTTTTAATTGTGATGTTTTATGAGTTATTTTGTGTCTTCAAGTAAAAAAAAAAGTTACTCTAAACTAACAAAAAAATAAAAATTGAAAATCCTGGCTGCAAAATCGAAAATTGAATCACTTAAGTGAATTGTTCCATTCTTAATACAGTATGTGCAAAGTTGTTAGACACAAGCTATATGATAGTAGCTAATAGTAAAACTGAGCAGCACAAATGTAACATACATATAAAAAACATTTACATAAGCAGGTTCAAGCAGCACAACAGTGACATAAACCAACATGCAGAAATGGATCTTTAGTGAGTGCTAAGTTTCTGTGGTCCCATCCTGACCCTCTGGTAAATAAATCATGGTGGTTTGAATATGGGGCATAAGAGAGATCCAGCTTTAGCTATGGCTCATATCACCACAAACTTACTAAAATCTATTTTATGATTAAAAAATATATATACAAACACTAAAGTGAACCGGTCTGGAGGAGCAGGGCCAGTCCAAGTGTGGTGACTCCAGAGGCTTGACTCTGAACCTGGCTCAACATACAGTACAGACCAAAAGTTTGGACACACCTTCTCATCAAAGACTTTCACCAATGTAGATTCACACTAAAGATATCCAAACTATGAATGAACACATGTGGAAGTATAGTACAGAACCAAAAAGTGTGGAACAACTGAAAATATGTCATATTCTAGGTTCTTTTGCTTTGATTCCCAGAGATGCTTAGCACTTGGTAGACCCTTTTGCCTTCACACTGGCAGTTTAGCTCACCCCAAACCATCTGGATCGGGTTCAGGTCTGGTGACTGTGGAGGTCAGGTCCATCACTCTCCTTCTGGTCATTCATGGTTTGGATGACTTCAGTGTGAATCTACAATGTTCGTAGTCATGAAATAAAGGAGACTCTTGGAATGAGAAAGTGTTCCAAACTTTTGGTCTGCACTGTATCTGTGTGGATAGACTAACCCAGACATGAGCCTCACTGGATAAGTCTGTCAATCCTGATTTTCTGAATGTGTTCACAGCAGCACGGGGCGGAGCCAGCGCCCACTGACCAATCAGAACAACCGAATTGCACACATGAGTAAGTTAAAGTTGCTTAATTCTCGGATTTAAACCTAATTTCAAGCATTTTGACTCATTTAACCTCGAAGTCTTTTGAACTGATTTCAAGACATTGCTTCTTACTTCAAGACAAATTTTCCAATGGGTTAAGAAACTTCTTCTTCTGGTTCTTACACCATTGGCAAATTCTCTAAACCAGTGAAAGATTCTACATGACATAAGCAATTAAACTTATCCAGTTAAGACAGCTCAAATCTGGATTCAAATTCTGATTCCAAGTCACTTTAAGCAAGTCTAGATGTAGAGTTTTTACAGTGTGCCAATGGTGACAGCTGTGTAGTACAGGTGTAGAGCTCAGAGTAGAGTAGATGGGTAAAGTCACTTGTTCCAGCTCCACACGTGTGTTGTAGTTGTGTTCATTTGCCGCCTGCTGTGTCAGTATCTGATTTTGCACTTTTTATTTCAAAGTGAATTATGTCACAGATTCCATATTCTTAAAGGAGACCGATTGTGTTTTTCTGTATATTTAGTCATTAAGGATGGCTTTGTACGTCAGTCATTTACATTCTGTTCATTGTCAAACTAAATTGATTTGAAACAGTTCGACTGACTTCCTGTTCTGAGCTTCATTGTAAAATATAACCTCACTCCTCTTTGCTTTGTTGCCTTTATCAGTCGCACATTTCTCAAATGTATCCAGAAACTATTCCAAAAGTAAATCACACTGAACAATTGTGCCTGCTATGGTTGCTATAGATACGAGTGTTTGAGTGAATGCTGCACAACTTAAAACATATTTGAGGATATTTGTGTCAGAAGCACCTTTTTTGTACTTTTGTGTGTTTGTGTGTGAACTAGTAGAGACACATGTTAAACACTGAACAATGATGGGACTAAATGGGATGTGTTTTGTACTGTATTTTTCCTAGGGCTGTGCCAAAAAATCGAAAGATCGAGAGATCGCGATCTCAACTTTGCTCGATCTCGGATGATAAGGCTTGCGCATTAAGATCGACAAGTCCATCAGCCAATCACAATGCAGAAAATGCATGCGGCGCTGCCTGGTAGTTTTAGCCAATCACAACATGGTAAATGCACGCGGTACAGAGTGGGAGTTGCCGCCCACTACAGCCTTTATTTTAAAGATAAAATGGTCATCGTTAATAAAATGCCTTTAACTTTTACTTATAATGACGAGCCACACATTTTATCCGCGTCCGTGCGCGTCCTGAACCAGAGGCAAGCCTCCGGGATCCCCGCGTGTGTTTGAGGCAGCAGCCGGGAGGCATGCACTGAGCACGGATCAAGCCAGCGTCAATCCCCGTGTGAGACGAGCCTGGGGCGCCGCGGGACCGCGCAGCCCACTTCAGCGCGAGGTTAGTGACAGAAAAGGCTCATACAGACGGCTTCACGCGTAAAGTGTTGTACTGTGAGTCTCCCACAGAAACACTCGTCTGTTCCGTTATTATCTCTGTGAGAGCGCGCTTTCCCACGTTCTCTCTCTATTCTCTCCCTTTTCTCCACTTCATAAGTGGCGACGCACTTTCATTTACACGCACGAATTCTTTTCACTTCGTGAATTTGGCCGCTGTATTACGCGTGAGTAAAGCATCTGTCTTAAGTTGAGAAAAAAAAGTGTATCGCAGCACTTGTGCTCGCTTCCCTGGGAAGCTGTCAGTCATCCGTTCAGGCTCACGTGTATAAGCGTGTATAAGTCTTGTTTACAGTCTGACTCTGAACGCACGACTGACCGCAAAACGAACAAATAATTATAATTAAATAGCCTCCAGTAAATCATGTTTATTTTTCTTTGACTGTTTATTTATTAGCCTTATTATTTATCAAGCTGACCTGAAACGTTCTTTCTGGTCAATTTTACCATTAAAATTAGGGGGGACTTTCACCTATTAATAAATAATAGTGAAGCTTTTTTGAAAAGACATTTCATATTTTTTTTTTGTATAATATATAATTTGCATAATACTACCATTTTAGATTATTTTCATTAAAAAATCGAATCGAAAATCGAGATCGGAACGATATGAAGAAAAAAATCGTGATCTATTTTTTTCCCAGATCGCCCAGCCCTAATTTTTCCACAAACGTATTGTGGAGTAAAATTCAATGGAAAATGCTGGTGTTTTAAAAAGTAATAAAGCCATCTGATTTAAAGTCTTGTGTGTATGAGTTTTAGATTAGTTATTAAAAAGTTACTTTATGTCAAGTTAATTCAGGGTATTCTGTATTTCCAATTTCTCTTGTTCCTTTCTTAAAACTAAAAACTATTTGGTTCATGGCCATGTGCGCTTACATGATCAAGGAAATCAGACTAGGCTACACAGGGCCGGCCTTGGGCATAGGTGAACTAAGCAGTTGCTTAAGGTGCCATCTGGTGGTGAGGGGGGCGAAACTGCAGACCTAAAAATTGTACATAATGGTAAATAATAATTCTACCTCTCATAAGCTATTTTCCAGTATTTATTTCGTATAAATAAGACATTTTAATTGAGTTGTGACTACAAATAACTGATTATCTTATAGAGGGCTTTTTTGTTTCTCAACACGGGCGATGTGCGCACACCCCACCTCCAGATAGAACCACCGCTCAGTGAAACAATCAGTAGAAAAAGCTCCGTTGTCAGCTAACTACAAGAGTTTATCAGTGTGCGAAAACAAAAGTTCTGCTGCTAAATCATCATTTGTGAATGAATTTCGACCCTACGACCCTTAAAAGTTACATTCAGGTGAGTGAAAAAATGGCAAGAAAAACGCAACCCAAAAATTTACAAAAACTCCAGTTGGCCTAGTGTGACCAGACATGTCCCAGCAGATTTAAAACCCACTTTGACATGTACCAGTAGTAAATTATAAAAACACAGTACATAGTTTTATTTCACTCAGAAATTAAGACAAACTGGAAGAATTCTTTCAGATTTCATACTGACTCACAAGTTAGCACCGGTATGGACTTGTAAGTCATGACTTGGACTTGAGTCACTATTTTGATGATAAAATGAACTTGGACTTAAAGGTCAGTGATTTGACACGACTTGATACATCGCCTCAAAAAATAGGTTTTGTAACTTTACATTTACAAACTGAAACATGTCCCTCCTCATTTCTTTTGTGTCCCAGTCTGGTCACCCTAAAGCTCCATCTGTCCCGCTGGTCCAAACTCCTGATCCTTTTGTCTCGTCCTCTGTCCACAGCTCCACTTTCACCTGTAATAGTCCATGACAAGCCTCGGTGTAGATCTGAGACTGCTCCTGCTCTTCTGTCTGCAGCTCGTTTACACTCACACTTCTGTCTGCACCGGCTCAGTCGGACCCAAAAACACTTCTGCTTCTGTCAACAGTCAGCCGCTCAACTCAAGTCGCTATCAGTCACAAGTCTGTAGTAGTAGTTTGACAGCGTATTTTAAAAGAGCAGATAGATTAGATTCAGTGTTGTTGGATTAATGCATTCCAACAGGTGGTGCCATTGAATTGTGTGCTAAAGATTCTGTTAGTAGCTTAAGCGTTTCCAAGTTAGTTAGTGAACGCAGTACTGAAGAGGACAAACTCAAATTGGAAAACAGGCCCAAAATTCACGATCATGGCACGCAAATTCAAAAAAGCAAACTGACAAATTCAAAAGCATGCACCCAAATTCAGTGGCGTTGCAAGGGTATCATGGGGCCCAAGCGAAAAATAATTGGGGGCCCTTCATGCCCGTTAATAACACAGTAATCAGACAAACTATTGTGAAAAAAAAAGGCAAAGCTATTACAAAGTTCCATTGAGTCAGAAATGTCCACAGGTTTAGTCGCACAGATGCATCCAGGGGCGGAGTGGGGACCTGAAATCTACAGGGAGAATTTGCAAAGCAGTGGCCCATTGAAAGACTGGCAGCCTCTTTTTTACCGTGTTTTTCAATGATGCATTGGAGACTATCTTACAATTCAGAGTCGTGCATGCATATGGTTGGGGCATGGCCATGAGAACACATTTTGGCTAAGAAGTGCTGAGATATGAAGGGGCGGGTCTGGGGACCTCCCCCAGGAGATTTTGGCCATAATACATGTGATTTAGTGCAATCTGGGGTGTTTTGAGCCATCAGATCCTATTTATTTATAGCAGGTTCACATGAAATCAGGCTAATCATTTCTAAGAAAGTATTACTAAGAAATTAGATAATTTCAACTAGTCTACACATGATGCCCTTAAAGGTGCGCTGTGTACGTTTCTGGAATTGAAAAGTCATCTACACAATTCGGTAGAATTAATACTTTGGGACTTGGAGATATATACATTTTATGCCAAAAATCCGCAAAATAAACCGCTTTTCTGTAGAAACAAGCATGTTCGGGCCCTCCTCCAATCTAAATAATGGTCCATTTTGTGGCCATGCAAGCTCTCTCAAAGTAAAAACACAGATTTTTATTAATTATGTATTGCAACAAAAGTGTCAAAATGATAAAAAAAAAATGCATTTATTCAAGTTTATTTTGGGCCAAAAAGTTGCGCAGTGCACCTTTAAGAAATAGACCAACTGATTATTTAAATGTTGGACTCATGCACTCATCACATTGTTACTTTATCAGTCAAGTAATAATCACCTGCAACTATATTAACCATGTTAGAATCATCTTAACTATTTGTACTGACAAAATGCATTATTATTCTGATTTTTTTAATTAAATGTTAATTGTTATATTATTATATAATATTATATCAGCTATTTAACTTTGTATACTTTTACTATATATTTACTATATTTTCTTTAATCCTAGCTGATTTTTATTTTTAATTTTTTTCTTTAGTATCATCAGTGTTATGTTGCACATTAGCATCTAAGCAAGTTCCTATAGTTTGTGAATTTTGTTTAGTTCACTGACAATGGCAATAAAACTTTTCTGATTCTGAAATCATGTGGAGCCTCAGTCCTGCTCAGTGTGAGACATGTCATTAAGGGCCTTCAGACTGCAGGTGCCAGGTTTTACAGATTCTCAAACTGCAGGTTGTGAGACTGCTGCCTCCAGCTCTGCCCTCTGCTGCCTTATAGCGCTGTCTGTGAACTGCTGCAGCCTCATAGTGGACTGCACACAGACAAACTTCTGCCTAAAACTTAAGTGCAGACTCTTCGCGGACTTATGCGTGTCGTGTTGTTTTATTAGAAGTCAGAATCTTTGTGGATCCGCGGTGCGCGCTCCGTCGCCGGTAATTCACGCTATGGGGATTTACAAACGTATTGTTGCTTCAGCTGTTTTGTTCATAACTTAGCAGATATAAGGCGGATTTTTATAAAATAAAAACTGGCTAAAAGCGTAGGCTGTGTAGAACATCTTTATGGATTCCAAACTGTTGCTAGAGTCTTTTTTTCTGCGCTGTTTGCTGTAATGACAGGACTGGTTAATTCCTGCACAGGAGTGGATCCTGCTATGCATATAAGTTGTGACATGCGAGCGCGTAAAAGAGAGAGGGAGAAAGAGGGAGAGTGACAGAGAAAGACAGGGAGAGAGAGAGGGAGAGAGAGGGGGAGAGAGAGAGAGAGAGAGAGAGAGAGAGAGAGAGACAGCGTCTTCTCTCTGCAACTCTCCGCGCACCCAAGGAGAGGAACGGCCGCTGTTTGCCGCACATAGGCAGTTGCAGTTTTTAGTTGCACAGAAGAACATCGGCGGCCGGCCACAGGCTGGCTGCGGCCGACCGGGTAATCTCCCACGTGTCCCTATGGCCACTCCGCCCTTGGATGCATCTTCCACAGCAGGTTGTGATGCAAAATCATAGTTCTCAACTTTCTTTTTCTCCTCTAAGCAAACCTCAGTTTAAAAAATCCCTCGCTTGTCGCTTTCTGCTTAGAGCGCTGGATCCAGCAGATTGTGAAAAACAATAGGTGAGAATGAAAATGTGGAGTGGAGTTTTTTCTGGAAGCAGAGATTCAGCTTGTGGAAAACACAGGGTACAGTGGAAAGCATGGACTGGATTTTTTTTTACTACTTGTCACTTCATACACGGAATGGAGTTACTTTTGCTCCGAATCGGGGAAAATACGACACAATGAAAGCGGTTGAGCGGAGCCGGTGAGTGGCCGCTACTGGTGGGGGCCTTTGTCTTAGGGGAACCCAAGCAATTGCCTGGTTTGCCTGTCCTGTTGCAACGCCTCTGCCCAAATTAAAAAAAAAAAAAAAAAAAAAAAAAAAAAAAAAAAAAAAAAAAAAAAAAAAAAAAAAAAAAAACACACACAGAAATTCCAAATGCAAAGGCAAAGACATGCGCCCAAATTCAAAAACCACTGGGACAAATTCAAAAATACAAACGCAAATAAAAAAATATATAAAAGCCGGCACCCAATTTGTTTTTTTGTGTTTTTGAGTTGGTGTTTATGTTTTTGAATTCATAATGTGCTATTGAATTTGCATTTGTGTTTTTTGAATTTGTGTGCAATGTTTTTGAACCTGTTTTTTTTTTTTTTTTTTTTTTTTTTTTATGTTCATGTATTTGAATTTGTGCTTTGGAATACAATACATGTTTGTTTTTGCATTTGTGTTTTGGTGTTTTTGAATTTACGTTTGTGTTTTTTAAATTTGTGTTTTTGTTTCTGAATTCGCATTTGTGTTGGAATTTGAGTGTGTTTTTGAATTCGCATTGTGTATTTGAATTTGCGTTTGTGTATTTGCATTTGTGTATTTGAATTTGCATTTGTGTAATTGAATTTGCATTTGTGTATTTGAATTTGCATTTGTGTATTTGAATTTGTGTTTTAAATTTACATTTGCGTTTTTTGAATTGGTGTTTTTGGTTTTTGAATCCGCATGGAATTTGTAAGTCTGTTTTGTGTTTTTGAATTTACGCTCATGTTTTGGAATTTGTGTTTTTGAATTTACGCTCATGTTTTTGAATTTGTGCTTGAGGTTTTCGAATTCAGGTTTTTGGAATTTACATGAAAGTTTTTGAATTGGTGTTTCTGATTTTGAATTTGTGTTTTTGAATTTACATTTGCATTTTTGAATTGGTGTTTATGTTTTTGAACTCGCATGGTGTAGGCCTATTTGAATTTGCAAGTCTGTTTTTGAATTTGTGTTTGGGGTTTTTGAATTCAGGTTTTTGGAATTGACATGCAAGTTTTTGAATTGGTGTTTCGATTTTGAATTTGTGTTTTTGAATTTGCGTGCATGTTTTTGAAGTTGCGTTTGTACTTTTGATTATGGATGCTTGTTTTTGAATTTGACTTAATGTTTTCAAATTTGCACTTATGTTTTTTGAAATTCTGCTTGTGTTTTTGAATTTGCATTTTTTAAATTTGTGTTCCTTCATTTTAGTTCATGTGCATGTTTTGGACCTTTAGGGCCACCGTAGCAGCTGCTTTTTCCTCTTTTGAGTTCCTACAGAGAAAATGGCCTCTCTCACCACTGACTCTCATGCACTTTTGCCACTCACTGTTGAAGTTTAGATTCTTTTGATGTATTAAACATTACCTCAGTCAGTTTCCTTTTGTTTTTTTAGAATTTGGAGCCTTCAAAAGACGAGAATCCACCAGCCTGAGTCTCTTCACTTTTCCCTGCTTATCTCCTGTGATGTGGCGCTCCAAAGTGCTGAGGGAGCAGCTTTATCCCCCTGAATCTCCTGCACCGTAATAACACGCTCTGTCCCACCCGGCTGAGACGCGCCCACAGCTGCCGTTATTATCTCCAAGCGCACCTAATTACCACATTGTCTTTTACAGAGAGAGGAGGGTGGTACAGTACGCTGATGTAGTTTGGGGACTTTAGATACGTGATGGATTTGTCCTTCACAAGGTTTTAGAGATGTGGACTTGGACTTGAGCCAGGCTTAAGTCACTATTTTGATGACTTGAGGCTTGACTTGGGACTGGATTTGGACCTGAAGGTCAGAGATGTGAGACTTAACTTGGAGCCCTGTGACTTTGTACTTTAGTTGAACTTGAATGTCATGTATTACAAGCCATGGTCCTGCCTCTTGTTGCTGCACCTGTACAGAACATGTTCGGTGTCTTTTCAATGCATGTAAATTCATGCAAGCTCTACCCCTCCAGAAAAAGCATGACTCCCGCTCGGGGCAGCTGGACTCTTAATGTGTCTAATTTGATTATTGCTAGCAAATGTTACTATTTCTATTGAGACACTCATTAGTGGTGACACGATGCCATCGTGTCGATGGCTCAGCAGGACAATGGAAACCTCTCTGTGTGAATTCCATGTTCTCCTGCATGAGGATAGACACAAGTAAAAGTATATACGTTTCAACAACCTCCATTTAAAACGTGATTGTAATTTGACTTGAATTAGTTGTGCTAAAAATATACTTAATCCACCAAAAACGTCTTAAAAAGAGGTTAAAGTTTGAACTTGCCATGCCTTCACTAGGACTGCCCCATGACTTTCCCCACTGCAGGCCATGTTCCCAATCCCAAATGTAACGTGTTGTCGACTGACTGTATTCAGAGCAGCAAACTTCTGTACTTTATGAGCGTTCCTGTTCAGTGAATTTCTATGAGTTTTCACTCTGTCAGTCTAAAATGTAAACAGTGAAAAAGACTTTAGAAATCAGGAAAATATTTCACCATTGAACTTTATGTGTTCATAAAAAAGACAATGTTTGTCTAAATGCTAGCGGTAATGGGACAGAAACAAATTCAACTGACGTTCTGTGCACAGAGCCTAGAGGTTATGCATGGACATTTAAATTTTTATTATTATTTTTTTAAAAGTTTCTCAACATTTAGAATGAGTGGCAAAACTACAGGCAAAACAGGGTGTTTCTTGTTATCGTGGCAACGGCTGTTTGCTACAAGCTTGTTTTGTTAACCAACAGTTAAAACTGCAACAAACAGATAATGTCTTGTTTATCTGCTTTTCTACCACTGTTTACCGGATTTTCTGTTTTTACATGCGAGGTACAAACCCAGTGCTCACTACATTTGAAGTGGATTCAATTTGTTCTCAGGACTGTAGTGTCTTTTTTTCTGTTTTTCTCCATTTTGAGCTACACGAAAAAATGTCTTTTCTCTCCACAGACTCATTTCTTCCACTCAGTTCTAACATTTAGACTGCTGTGATGACTGCGTGCATGTAAGGCATAGAATGTAATCATCAGTAGACGCGCAGTCCCACTCTGATTCTATTGAACACTTAGTATCTGAACTAGTCCGGTTATGTTTTATAGAACTCCGGAGTGTTCTCCTGTTTGTTTTCCTATATTCATTAGCAAAGTTATAAAAGATGTGGAGAGTGTCAGCTGGTACAACCTACCGACCACAGTTTAGCAGAGGTCAAGGTCAGAGCCTCACTACAACTTACTGTTTGACTTTACAAACTTTTTAGTGTTTTATTATGGGTTAAGTTTGTGAATAAAACTGCTAACGACTAGCAAACTAAATATAGTTTTTGGTCTAGAGCATTATTAAGACTCTGACACAAAACGTTCTATTATCCATGTCACTGTGAAACAGCAGAAAAATGACATAAACATCACCACATAAAAGTTGTGCATGTAGCTTCACTTCCTGGTGGAGGAGTTGTCCTGGTTACATCGGCAAGTTTCTGGTCTATGAATGTATCAGTTTGGGAAACATATTATAACATTGCTAAATCTCATAACACACAATCAGTCTGTTTTGCTCATGGTTTTGCTGAAATCGCTTGTTTTAAGCTCGTTTTACCCATAAAAGTGCAACTTCTGCCGTTGAGTTCAATTGATTTGCGTCATCACCTCTACAGGAGGAATATGGCGTTGCGCTGCTCGTGTTGTAGCAACAGAGCAGAGCTGCTGATTGTGCGTCTACTCATTCAATCTCTATGATGTAAAGGTGTTTATTTTCATGTTGTCAAGCGTTCGCGTTAGCATTAGCATTAACACCAAACACATCCTTTTCTAAACACATTTTGGTCTTTTGGTGAAGTTTTCTCCTGTTTTGAACATGTTGCCCGAGAAAACCAATCACACTCACTGTTCACTGCCAAATCTTACACTGTAGTCATGTTTTCATTTCAAACTGAGGTAGTGAAAGCCCCATAGAAATGAACTGAACAGGAATAAAAATGCTTTTGATCTATTTTATTTATTTATTTTTTTTACATATAATAGTTGCATCTCAGTGCTTTAATGTTACTTCCCTACCTCTTGGTCATTCACACTGCTTGACTCACTTGAGTGTTTCTCAAACTCAGGCTGACTCTGGTGGCACAGAAGCCATTTGCAGGATTTCTGCTTTATCTAGAACACGGGTCTGCAAAGTGGCTCTTTGACATTTGAACCAGACTATAATAATATAATAATATATAATAAGAACATGCATTGTTATTCTAGTATGTGTTTACTAAAAAAACACAACAAAACAAAACAGCAGTTGTTTAATGCAGTTTTTTCCCAACCTCTGGTAGTTTGTCAAGACACACTAGTGTTTCCTGGGACACTGCTTTAGTGTGGGTTTACTGGTTATTTCATTATTTCAAAATGTATTGACGACCGTACCTGGAGTTCAACTGTTTCAAAAAAAGTGAAACAAACTTTTTTGTCTCACATCCAAAACATATTTGTGAATTTACACAATGTGTTCAGTGTTCAGTTTTGTAAAACATTGAGTAAATTCACTTAACTCTAAACATTGTTTTAGACTAATTACAGTTGTGGTTCTTTGACTCTGATTTGGTTTGAATTGAACAAATGTGTCTCTTTTGCGTGTTGAAGGTTGCAGACCCCTGATCTAGAGACAAATCTTTCATGTTCTCGTTCTCTTTTGGGCTAGGCATCTTTAGAAGTGTGCTGTGTAGTTACCATAATTTTTTAGAGCTGATTTAGTCCCATTTTAAACCGTTTTGAGCTTGGAGAGACAACTATTAATGTACATTAAGTTGTAAATGTGAGAACCACTGTGTTGCAATATGTTTTCTACATTTGACCCAAACTTTAAAGCCGTCTAAGCACCTTCTTCTTCCAGATCCAGACCTAAAAATACCTCACATACTATTCTCATCCCAGATCAGGACAAGCAGAGCCACCACCACAGTCTCTATTCGGAAGAGTGTTATTGTTAAAGTTACTTATTGGCAGCAGAAAGGGTGACTCAGCACTTCTGACTGCGGTCCAACTGAGCAGGACATGCACAAGTTTGTTTTTTTTTTCTTTTTAATGCTGCTGCTGAGTCCACAAGAGTCTCTAAATAAAGTGAAGAAATGTCAGCAGGGAAACACCGGCCGCACTGCGCCGCCCGGAGACACTTAAAGGGAAGTGGACCTGGACGAAAGAGAAGGTTTAGTGAGTATTACGGAAGTCCAGAGCTGCCAGTGTGGAGTAAACATTTTTTCCAGCTTTTCTCGTTATAACGACTTTATATTTACGTTCAAACGACAATATTCTCGTTATTACGACTTTTTATTTACGTTCAAACGACTTTTTTTTACGTTCAAACGAGAATATATTCTCGTTCGAACGACTTTTTATTTACGTTAAAACGAAAATATATTCTCGTTCGAACACTTTTTTTTTATGATAAACAGACTGCTCTTCCCATGATGCGCCACAAGCTGGATGGCTCAGAGCCCTGTACTACGAAGCTAGATTTGGGGGTTTAACGAGGTCCTGGGTTAAACTGGTCTGGCGGTCCTACGAAACTGGATCACTTCCTATCGGAGCAGATCTCAACGACAACATGCGGCAAACTCATAACCTGCTCCGGACCAGGATAAGTTAAAAAGACGAGGCGGTGGCAATCAGAGGACGATCGAGAAGAGACGGGGGAGAGAGAGAGAGAGAGAGAGAGAGAGAGAGAGAGAGAGAGCAGCGGAGAAATGAGGAAAGACGAAAGTCGGCGTATTTTATATCAAAGCGATGCGCACGTAATTATAAAAAGGACCATGAGATCTTATATGTCGCAATAACACTGGAAGAATCCTGTTTAATCTGTGTATGATTAATAAACGGAGCATCATGGGAAGGGCTGTCTATTTTTCATTAAAAGTCGTTTTAACGAGAATATATTGTCGTTTCAATGTAAATAAAAAGTCGTTCGAACGAGAATATATTTTCGTTTTAAACGTAAATAAAAAGTCGTTATAACGACATAATATTCTCGTTTGAACGTAAAAAAAGTCGTTTGAACGTAAATAAAAAGTCGTAATAACGAGAATATTGTCGTTTGAACGTAAATATAAAGTCGTTATAACGAGAAAAGCTGGAAAAAATGTTTACTCCACACTGGCAGCTCTGGACTTCCGTAAGTATTAGAGTATACTGGTTGCACTTAGTGATGATGTGAGATTAGAGATGGTGCAGATGTCCTGTTGGTAGAGTAAAACATATCTAAATATCAAAACTAGCGTGAAGCATAGACAATGCAAATGACTAACTTATAAAAAGAATAATCCAAGAGGGCAATTCAACTGGATTTTTCTCAAGGCCATGATCTCTGGTTTGGCATTAGCATCTGTAAAGTCTGAAACATTTAAATAAGTAATTAAATGGTGTTAGGAACAGGAATAGTTGTCTTTTTTGATTCCACATAAATCTATGATCTACAAAACCTAAAAACATCACTGAAATTAAAAATAAAACACTTTTTTTCACTGTAATTTCTTAGAAATAGGCTACTATTTACACATTAAATAACTAGTTACTGCTTTTAAATAATTTTTTTCTTCATGTTTACTTTTATGCTTTTTCTCAAGTAAAGCAGTTCCAGCAGGACTTTGACTTTGACTTGAGTAGTGAACTTCAGTACTTTTGCCATCTCTGTGTGCCAGATGGCACAATGAGAAGTACAACAGGTTCTGGTGAATAGGATCTTACTGCTCCTATATTACCTTTAAGTGTTGTGAACATTGATCCAAAGAGCCTCATATAAAGCATGTTCTGCAGACCTGTTTAACCTAGCTTTGAACAAAGAGAGTCAAAAGGGAAAGAGTGAGAGACAAGACAATCGTCATCTGAGAGACGTCCAGAGCGTCAGCTCAGCTCCTCCTGCAGAATTCAAACTTTTGGTCCTGTGCTGTTGTCTGTAGATGCTGGTGATTTGACTCACACATTGCATTTTGAGTGTAAAGCATGTATATTGGTATAAGACCATTAGGACCGACAGACATGATTGCCAGCTGCAGCAACTTGAGTCGAGCTCACTTTTTGTTTTGTTTGCCAGGTGGGTCAGGTTGCATTTTAACTTGGATCGGACAGAAAGGGTCAGAAAACAAGCCCTGTCTTTGCTTTGACAAACAGGTATAAGACCTCACCTGTTGCTCTTTATCAGTACGGTTTTCAATGATTCTACTTGAACACAAATTGTTCTGAAAATAATAAACCTTTTAGAGATATGTCAGGCCTCATAAAGTCTAGTGTTTGACATGTGTCTTATAACAAACATTTGTGTGATGTGATTCAGCTTTGTTTAGAGACAGTAATATAATAAAACAAAGTATTACACAAACTTTATGTTTACCGTATAAACTATTTACGTTTTGCACTGCTGGTTCAGATTTGATTTTTCTCATTTCTGTTTTAGAGGCGGACAATATATCACATTTTAGATCATATCATGAATCTCTTTTTAGAACATTTAAAGCATGGTTAAAGGTGCACTGTGTAACTTTCTAGAGGTGTAATCTACACATTTCATATGTAGTGATATGATGTAAAGCAGCCCTTCTTTATCCAATCAGCGTTAACAGTGCCTATAAATTGGGGAGACGTTTACCTGGTGCGTCCTCTCCATCCTCTGACGTCACACGCCGGCGCCGGTGTCAAGGTTCGGGGCTGAACCTGCACAGTAGCAGGCTTTATGGTGTAAAGCCTGATGTTGATGTTTATTGTACTTGTTGTGATAGAGCATTAAGCCGCCAACGAAGGCTGTAAGAGCAAACTATAAAAACAATACAACATGGAGCAGTTTTTTGGTTTCTTCATGTGTGTAGATGCTCAGGCCGCGTTACTGGAGCAGCACTGACGCGTCTAATGGAGATTGAAGCTTTGAAATACGCGCGTATGACGTGCTGCTGCAGTTACGTGCTGCTGCAGCTCCTGTGTAAATTCCAGTAACGCTTTGCATTGCTGATAATTATCCACTGTGAGACAAATTCAGTCTATTGGGTGTGCTGCTAATGCTAGTGTTCGTAGCGTGTCGCGCTGGGCCATGGACAGAGCTACTGCAAAGCGTTCGGAGTCTCAGTGTAGCTGTGGGTTTAGCACCACGTCCACGTCCTATAGTTCTACGAGTGTCTTTGGTGCATAATGATGGTAGACTTTGGTTAATTACCTGTTTATTTTAATAGGATCTGCCAGTGTGGCCCACCTCCCCTTCTTCTGTGGACCTGAAACTGTGTCTGTGACTGATGTACCCTGGATAATGTGTTAAGGACTGGTCCCAAACTTATGAACTCTGGACTGTAACTTGATGTATGTGCAGCTGATTTAAATGTGTCATGATCAAGACTTTTAACTTCATTCATTCATTCTTTTTTTTTTTTTTTTTCATTAATTTTCTACCGCTTAATCCGTTAGGGGTCATGGGTGACTGGAGCCTATCCCAGTGACTTTGGGCCTTAGGCAGGGAAACTTTTAGCCTAAACCAAACTCTAAATAAATTATTCAAACTTTTGTAAACTCTGTCTACTCAATTTAAAGGGGCACTGTGTAAGATTGAGAGGAATTTTAATGATCACATGTAGTCCACAAACATATAAATCATATTTATTCTTTACAACATGAATACTTAAGAGAGCACTGTTAACCAATCCACATCAATGTGATACATTTATACGTATTTAAAATGTTTTATTATGGGCCAGAATGTGAATATTGACGCTAGATGTCAGCATGGTAGTTAGGCAAACTGCACTGGAAATGCGCACCCTGGTGTTCAAAAGTGGACATTACTTGGATCACTTTATTATTTTTTTTCTTACACAGTGCCCTTTAACAAACCTCTGTCCTTCCTTTTTCTTTTTCTGGAATAAGCTCCAGTGCCGTTGTTTTCATGAGTAACTTCATTATGTTAAGTTTAGTTAGTTTAGAATAAATCCTTTCATGTCCCTATCCTTCCTCGGTTACAACTAGAATTAGAAAGTTAAAACCACACTTTGGAACTTTCTGAATGGGGATAATTTCATTTTAAGCCATAATATGACAAAATAAAGCTAAAGGAACCGCTTTTCTATGGAAACAAACATCAGCGAGCCTTTGTCATTTCACATTATCATTTTTCATCCTTAATTTTGTTTGAAAGTTGTTGTGGTGGTTCACTAAAAATATCGAATTGTGTCTTTTGTAAGTCTATTCAAAGAAGAGAAGCAAAGTCAGAGAAACGAGCATTCATATCAGACAAAATAAAAGTGTTAAAGAAGTGACAGCCTCGTCCATTGTTCGCCCGCTCTAACCACAGTGTGTTAAGTACGTGGCCCGCTCTGTAAACATAATATTAGCATGTAATTAGATAGGCGGCTGCGGCTCCGAGGGGATTGGATGTAAATGAAGGCTCCTCTGGGACGCGCGTGCACACAGAGGAGTCATTAGGAAGCGTTTGAATAGATACACCTTTTCACTTCCTCTGTGTGTCTGAGCCTGCAGAGTGTGTGTGTGAATGTGAGGTGGGACTGGCAGTACCTGTGTGAGGAGGACAAAGGAAGGATCGCTCATGACGGATGTAAGGGGCTGACAAAAAGAGATCAGTACAAGTTAGTTTGTAGAACATGATGATTAGCCAGTGACATTATAATGTGATGCAAACATGAATTAATTTTATGTTGCAAATGTCTACATTTATTAACAAGTTGGTACATTTAGGCTAAACTGTCAACGTGACAGTCTAATGCAGGGCTATTCAACTATTTATTCCTGAGAGCCATGGTCACTGAGCCACACCAATGTTGCCAAAATTTAGAGTTGTATGAAATATCCATCATTTTCAGTCACTACTGCTATAGTTTCAGTTTGATTTGAATTGCTCTACAAGTTGTCCAAACCAGCATTGAACAAGAAATAAACCAAAACTATTAGTAACCAGGTCTAAAGCAGAATTACACCAAAACTAAAAAGGGACCAACTCAGTTATAAGGTACAACACCAGAAGTAAGCCCGCAAATAAGAAATGTATGCATATTTGCAATCTTTAGAAGATGGTTTTAGAACCCGATCAGATCTTTTGAAGGGCAATTTTGCCCCCGGGCCTAAAATTGAATGGGTCTGGGCTAGGCGATACTGACAAAAATGAATATCTCGATATTTTTTTGGGCATATCTCGATAACGATATTCAGATGATTATTACGTCAATAGGCTGTGTTCAAGTTGTAGAATGTCATGAATCTAGAAATCATGAAATATCTAAAAGATCATTTATAACTGTTTCAATCTGGTGATTTCCATTAGTGACTAGACCTGATCACTTTTTTTGTATACACTTACAACAAAAACTGACTTCTGTGTGAAGTATTATTAGTCTAGAAAATGCTGGGATGTCACATGAACAATGTGAAATGTTTGCAAATGAATCACAGACGTGCAGACACATTACCTTTATAAGTTTATTTTATTTATAAGTTGAAAGTAACTAGCATCATTTTCTCTGTTTTCTATTCTTACAGGGTTTTTTGTGGCAATTTTAACTATAAACGATATACTCAGTATTCAGTTTTGGTTATCTTGAAAACCACATTCACGATATTATCTAAAGTTCGATATATTGCACAGCTCTTGTATGTTCTAATGCAGATAACAAAGACCTTTAGTATTTGTCAAATACCAGTCATTTACAGCATGTATCAAGAGTAATCCTATTTTCATTTTCAGTAGTCAGTTTTCAGTTACAATACGACCGGGTTTCCCCAAACAGAATTTATAATTTTGGCGTTTGACGACCCAAATTCAATCAAAAGTACCATTTTATTTTCAGTGTCGTAATTTTATGAAAAAATTTGTGACCTCCAGATTTTGCTTCGTGACCCTCACTTTGAGAACCACTGCACAACAGCACGATGGCAGAGTTGCTAGCTCTCACTCAGGTGAAGCTTACATGTTCTCCCTGGTTTCTCCCACCAACCAAAACATGTGACTAAGGAAAATACTCCATCCTAGCAAAAGATGTGGAGATGTGTCAAATGGGTCAAATGCAGAGAATAATAATCATGAGAAATTATATCTGTGGACAGTGTGTGAGTGGTACTTGATGCAAAGTGCTTTGGAGTGCACTGAAAAATGGCAGAGCACCAGACCAGAGGTGAGGACTTGGCCTTGGGTTGACTTGAGTCACTATTTTGAAGACTTGGAACTAGGCCTTGAAGGTCAGTGACTCTGGCCTTGATTTGGACTTAACTTCATGCAATACACAGCCCACTGTTTATTTACATGAACAACCTGGAACATGTTACTTCTCACCCTTTTTAGTGTCTAAACATTTAGTTAAAAAAACAAAAAAAAACAACGAAAAATATAGAACTTGGACTTGACTCAAACTTTCGCTTTGATTTGGGACTTGTCTTTTTAACTTGGACTTGTCTCTTTGACTTGGACTTGTCTCTTTGACTTGGACTTGTCTCTTTGACTTGGACTTGTCTCTTTGTCTGGGACTTGTCTCTTTGACTTGGGACCTCACTCACACTTGCAAAACAATGACTTGGGTTCCTGCTCTGCCAGAAAGTTACAGGGTGTCCCATTAATTTACACACCTGTATTTTATTAGCTATCAAGTGCTACAGTCTGGATTTTGTTGCACTAGTATAATATTGAAAAGCAAGTGTATGAACTTTGCCTCCTTACAATGAAATAAAACTGCTATGATTATAATATTTTCTGCCTAGTTTTCTTTTTTCCTTATTCAAGCTTAATTGCCTTGTCACAGAGCCTAATGTTTACACTTTTCTGCGTCTGTGTCTTCATTTATCCCCATATTTAGCACTAATACAATTAGCAAAACTCACTTAGCACGTGGCTATTCTCTGTGGACTATCAGCATCTGCTTTTACCAATACATCAAAATATGTCAAAACTAGGGTCAATCCTCTAACCTAATGTCCTCCCCTCGTGCGCATATGGTCCCGGGGCTGTCCTGTAGCCGACCCGCAGTGTCCTCCTCCTCCTGTCCCGTACGTAGGCGCCGTTTTCTGGACTGCCGTCTCACTCTTTCCCCGTGTTTGTGTATGTGTGCTTGTCCCTCCTGTTGAAGCGCCACTGAACGTCCTACGCACGCGCTCTCCACGCCGCAGAGAGCACGCGCGCACACAAAAACCTGACTGAGCACGCGCGCAGAGAGAGAGAGAGAGAGAGAGAGAGAGAGAGAGGTGGAGAGAACCGGAGCAACACACACACACCGAGGACAGACCCGAGCCCACGCCGCACAACGAGCACCGAAGAGCGGACTGAGCGGAGCGAGCAGTCCCGACACGAACCATGGCCACGCGACGGTCCACGCTCACTGGAAATACGTCTTTATGCCTCCTGGGACTTTTTGCATCGCTTTTGCACATATTTTCACGTAAGTTACCCTTTTACATCCTCGTTTTTTAGAAGTTACGTGAATTGAGGGACCGTTACTTACCGCAGAGCAGTGATTTTGAAGTTTGTTTCCATCATTTCTAGCGGTGTTTTGCTAACGGTGTTCAAATGCTGCCTTATTTGAACACTTTTTAGCTTAATTTGCAACTATTTTAGCGCTGTTTTGTTCCGTAAAGATTACCAGCATACCTCAAATAACGTAAACTTCTTTCACATTAGCGCAGCGAAGACAAGCTAAAGCCTATACTTGCTAGTTTGATCTCGAATTACCCGAAGCAACGTGGAAGTTTAGCGCCGTTAGCAGCGGGAGAAAGCGGGGGATTGTGCTGCTCTTTGTCGGTCAGGGCTTTACGTGGAGCTCCAGAGAGTCTGTCACACATGACTTAGCGGTCGCCGGCGTCACTCATGCGGGAAAAAAAGAGCTCTGGGACGGCTTTGAACAGAGCGAGCGGAATGGTGCAAAGGTGAAGGAATACGTGCTGGTGTGTTTGGAGCACTTTGTGGATGGAATTGCTGGTCATTCAAAGCCATTTATGGTAGAAATTGTTGGTGCATTGTAAAGTTTTTGGTTTGGGATCGGCTTGAGTAGTTACTGGTTATTTGTTAAGAGATGCTTTCTTGTGAAGAAATCTACATTAATTAAAAATGTGGAAAGACTGGTTAAATAAGTCTATTATTGTTGTGCATTTAGTCAATTCTGGGCTCATTCAGAAACTTATATCAGTACAAATAGGTGCATATTACTATGTTTTGATAATTTTCATGCACAATTTTCTGTATCTTGACTAAATAAATGCCAATATTGTTTAATGTTTAATGTTGGGAAGTGGCAAAGAGGTCAACTGGGACATGTCTTGTGCAAAGCTCAACAAATTAATGGTTTCTGAGACTTTTGCTGGGACACGGAGACATAGAGTTCAAAACATACTGCTTGCATTCTGATAAAAAAAAAGTGCTACTTAGAGGAGACTGGGAAAAGTTGTGACATGTTTTTGTTAATTTTTGGTCCAAACTTGAATGAAAATGGCAAACACTACGCATCTATAAATGGAAGATTCTAACTGTTCATTCCAACATTCTAACTACTCACACAATTGGGCACCATACAGACCCAAAACTGATTTTACATGCATTCAAATGAGCATCAACAAGAATAACACAATAATAATATAATAACAAACTGTAATATTGGGTCATTGAACTGCAGAGGATTGTTTTGTTATAATTATAAAACCAACTATCCTGTTAGCTGTTTTCCTCTCAAAAAAGATCTGTTTCCTTTCCAATCCATCTAAACTTGTTTGGACATGATTTAAGACTATGTTTTTAAATATATAATGGCATATATGCTAACTATATTCTATAGGTTCTGTGAACTCATCTCAACTTACTCCAGTCTTATCTTGTATGTTTTGGTTTGGTTTTATTTGTTCGTTCATTCATTATCCACCATGAACCGTAGATGATGGACTGTGACTTGGTGGGGATACACCACTGGAAACCCACAGTAACACAGGCATCATACAAACTCCCTTACATTGTAATGTATATTATAGTAGTTTACATACTTCCTCTGGCAAACTTTTTGAAATGATATTGTGTTTGGATGATTGACAGTAGATGTGTTGCATTCTATTAGTCTGTGCAGTTGTTTGAAAAAGAACTATTGTTGTCTAAGTGTTTGGGACAGAATATAATGTTCGACATTGTGAACAGTGTATTGTTTGTTACATCAAACCAAGAGTGACCCTGCGTTTGGATACCTACCTTGAGATTAAATTCTTGATTATTGTTCGGTTATTGCAAGTAGGGCTGCAACAAGTTAAAGGTGGGGTAGCTAACTTTTTTAGTTGTAAATTAGTAAACTTTGTGCTTTCCACTAAAAAGTATGTAGTAAATACAGCACTTTGTGAAAAAATGAGACCTCTGAGTACTGTCTGAACTGAATAATAAAGAATTTAGTTCTAACAGGAGCTGAATGCTGCGCTCTGATTGGCTGAGCTTGGGGCGGTCACTCCAGTTTCACTTTGTTGTTTGTAAAAAGAAGTTTATAAGCCATAAATGCAACAAAAATGAATATATGTCGATATTAACCATGTGTAGTAAGATTTATGAGAGGATGTAGTAGATTTAAAACCTAAATTGTGTTTGCAGTGTAAAAATCAGCTACCCCACCTTTAATCGATTAGTTGCAACTAATCAATTATTTAAATAATTGTCAACTAATTTAGTAATTGAAAAATTGATAACTGTTTTTGTTTAGGTTTCAAAGCATGCCCTGAGCTGAGAAAACCTCCAACAATGATGATGATGATGATGATGAGTAATGAAAATTTGATACATTTGTTGTTTATATGAGGTAAACACTAGTTTCTACACCTCCAGAATGTTCTTAAACAGTGTGGGAATGGAAATAATATAAGTTGATCCAAAAAAAGGGTTTAAATTAAGTTAATTGTATTTTGTAGATATAATTTGACTTTCTTACATTAAGATTTGTTAATGGAACTACATATTTTACTTATCTTGTTCCATCAAGAAATCCTATCTTAAAACAGCCCAAACTAACACCATACAAGTTTGAAATTTCTCAGCTCAAGTTTGGCCAAATACTTGTACTGAAGCAACTCATACGTTCTAAACAACTAATCGATTAATTGAAAGAATAATCGTCCAACTAATCGATTAGCATAATATTCGTTAGTAGCAGCCCTGATTGCAAGACTGACCGACTCTGGTAGTGCTAGTTGATTGGATAACTTTGATTTAGAGCACGATCAGAGTGAAACATGGAGAATGACCCTTGGCATCATACTGTAGTAGCAAAGGTATTTGTGCTCACTACGTTTGCAGAGTTTTGTGGTGACATGGTCAAACCGCCGTCACAAAACCATTTCCTTTCTTCAGTGTTGTAAATATGACACAACAACAACAAGACTCACACTTTGCTTCTCAGATTGAACATTTCTTAGTCTCAGAAAACATTTTTGTGATGTCATAAGTCCAAAATCGTTGGCATATCAGGCAAGATCGATTTGATTGTCCAGTAGATGAAGCTCAACTCAATTTCTGATGTGGGAAACACTTGACTAGTGCTACTACATTTTTTTGTTCTGGCGCATGTAATTTCATAGTGATCAGGAAGGAGCAGGTTTGAAGGACAGAAACAAGACAAATAATGCATCATAGAAAGTTAAATTTTTTTTTTGGCATTTTAAAAGTTTCTTTGTAAAGAGATAATGGTTAGATTGTCTTTTAATATCATGTTTTAGGAGACTAGACTTGAGGTCTTGAGTGTTGCAAAATATTTAAAGACAAAAAAAAATCCAAAGCACTTAACAAACAATGACTAATAAATGAATAAATATTAAACATGCTGATTAGATGTGTATTTTCATACACGAAATATCACATAAATACATATGTGACCCACCCCTAGGTTCAGGCCCTTTAAAAAAGATCCATTGTGTTTTTTTCCATGTATTTATTTAATAAACTATGACATATTTGTCAGTAATTTACATTTGTAAAGCACAAAATTGGACTAAACTTAAACAGCTCCACAGACTTCCTGTTTTAAACTTTGACTAAAAAGCCCCGCCTCTTTTTTTTAAAGTTAAAGGTGGGGTAGCTCATTTTCACACTGCAAACGCAATTTAGGTGTTAAATCAGACTATTTCCCCTCATTAATCCTTTGACACATTCATATCAACATTATTCATCTTGGTTGCAAATTGCAAGTATGGTGTACAAACTTCTATTTACAAACAACAAAGTGAAACTGGAGAGGACCACCCAAACTCAGCCAATCAGAGCGCTGCATGCAGCTCCTGATTAGAACTAAAAAAAAGACAGTACTCGGTGGTCTCATTTTTTCACTGCATGCTAATTTGTAATTGACTTTTTAGTTCAAAACACAAAGTTTACCCATTTAAAAGTAAAAAAGTTAGGTATTACAACTTTAACTTTAACAATAAAACAATTTTTTACATTAGTGACTCATTTTATTGTTGTTTTTACATGACAATTTTGAACTCTACCAAACTTTCAGAATTAGATATTTTGAGCACTGTAATTATAAGTTAATACAGACAAGTGAGCTGGGATAGGTGGCAGGTGAAAAGAACATGCTGGAACAGCTGCAGGACAATACAAGATTAATCAAACATGCAGGACGCAATCCAAAACACTGTTGGAACATCTAAAAGTGGGTTTCCATAATAGATCTCCTTTAAATAGTACTGTGATGAATATATATTATCACATAAATTAACATGACATTGCACATAGTAAGAATGTCTATAATTAGAACCAACATATTGACCTGAGAGCTAAGACACGCCGCAGTCTCTCCTAAAAACCCTGTCGTGATCTGTCTCTGACGCTCGTGCAGTGAGTGAAGACCAGACTCCACCTCGGCTCCGTCCTCAGCTGTGGTGGTGTGAGTCTGCCAGGGGAAATGAAGACATATTTCAGGAGGAACACAGTCGCTGGGTCTGGAGGGGAAGTATTGACCTGCAGCTGGGCCCGGTGCCAGCAGCCCCAGAGCACCTTCTCTTCTCCCATCCTCCCTCCTCCACACACATACACACACAGGCGGACTGCAGCCGAGCGTGTGTCCCCAGCCGGAGCCAAGCTTACATTTCAGGACAGCGCTGTGGTGACTGGAGTGCTGCTGCTGCTGCATGGGACAGTCAGTCAGGATCTGGGTTTGAATGCAGAGCTCAGGCTGGGGACAGTGGAGATGTCAGGGTTCTGTTTACTAGTGTTGACAAAAGTATCAGAAAGCAGAAACTAAGCCATAAAACTAGGATTGAAACTAGATATCATAAGTATTAAAAATGACTTTAGCAAAGAACACACATGACCTAACAGAAACATTTTGATTTTGATTGTTGCATTGAAATTGGTATTGAGAATGAAGTATTTGTGTTAGTATCAATCGAGTTTGAAATGTGAGCATCATGACAGCTCTGAGGGAGTTAGAATAGTATCTGACAGTTTAGCTCAGCAGTGTCCAAACTCTTCATCAGAAACATACATTGGGCAAAGAGCCACAGAAGGGTGGTCGACTCCACACACTGGATCGGTTCAATATATGTATTTAGCAAAGGTTTGGAGAGCCATGAGAATACACTCACATACGAGAGTTGTGTTTCTCCCATGATTCTTTGAGTGATGAGTCTGACAAGCTCGAGCCGAGTAGAGCCGAAAGCCCGGGTCTGACCGTTCTGACCAATCACAACGGGACTTCTTAGAGAAACTAAGAATTGCCACAAGATCAGATCGTTCTTAAAGCTGTAGATGCTTTTTCTGCTGAACACGAGCAGTTTTTGTTTGCATTCCACTTTATGAAAAACATTTTTCTAGCCTGTAGAGGAATTTTAACGCTACAGCACCAATAGAACAGCCGCTGGTGCTGATTCGCAACAGCTACAAGCTTACAATACCATATCAGACTTTTTAATAGATCCATGGTGCACTGTTTCCTCATCTATAATTACTTTTGGTTGTTGCAATGTGGCCCCTACAACGATTATGATAGTATTGACTGCACATAACAATTTGAATCACTTTTTCTTAAAATATGGCTCTTGACCACCTTTGACTTCATCATTTTAGCTCCGGTTCCATTTGAGTTGAGACCCCTGCTTTAAGCAATCATTTTCTGAATCATTGTATTTTCAATATTGATTGAAAAATCATCACCAATAATTGTCACATTAAAACACAAGGTCCATAATGCTTTGTACACTTAGCAAATCTACATTTTTAGTATGATATAAAGTACTTTTGAAGATCATTTTCTGATAATACTTGATATCAGTACAACTTTATAAACAGACGCAGGCCTAAAAAACTGCTGCTTAAGTAAGTTTGACACAAAACAATACAGAAATGGGCTCAACAAATATGCCTACCTATGCAAATTACTACCAACATTTGTATATTCATTAACACTGACAATTACGAGATTAGCATCATAATACTTCAGTTAGGGCTGGCAATATCGTGATAAAATCGAATCGTGAGCTCATCCTTTTTTTTGATTAAATCATACCACGATTCCCATTTCTCTATTTAATCCACCTGTTCAAATACAGACTTTTTTCAACCTACTTTTCTCAGCCTCAGAGTTGCCAGGTTTTCTTCTTTAGGCAAGATTAGGCTGTTTTTTTTTGTTTGTTTTTTAAAGTCTTTTATGAATTTTGAAGGTGTTTTTTTTTTGGGCCTCACTTCAAGTCATAAAAGAGGTGGATTTGAGCTATTTTTAGATATGATTTAAAAATGTATTAGACTTTTACAAAAAACAAATTGTCTCCTTCTATGTCTTCAAAAAGTCTCATTTGATCAGTGCTGTTTTGTCTCATACATAACGTGATTAGAAGAATGTGTCCTTTAAAGGGAACCTGCTTTGACACTTGTGCAGCAGAGCCAATCAGAGCGAGTGTCTTTAATTTAGCACAGACACAAGTCATGTTTTTGTTCCTCAGCAACCGAAAAACACAGTATCATTCACTTGTATGTTTCTCATGAACGCACTGGCAGCCTAATGTATGTGACCTCATTTATGCATTTATAGAAAACATCTTTGTCTTTAGAACAGGACACTACACCCTAAAACATGACTTTGGTCTGTCTGCTTTGGTTTTTCTGATCCTGTTGTAGGAAATACAGCATAATTTGGCTAATGCAGTTAACAATTATTCAGTTGTAAATTGATTAGTTGTGAATTTGGCATTTAATTGAGTAACTTGTTGCAGCCCTAGGTAGACTTGTTGTTATGCAGCTTTTTCCAGTTTTGATACTTATTTTTAATACTTTTTTTATCGTTGTAAGTGTCTGGCGGTGCTAGATATTGACTGATACTAATGTGAAGTGTTAGGTTTTTTATCATCACAACATAATAAACTTTTATTGTGTTATTAAAGTGAGGCTGAACTTGGTGAGCTTGGTGAGTGTCGCGACTATGGTTTTGAGTCAGAGCGGTCCTAGTTGCTGCACTTCCCGATTCAACTTTGCAGACACCTGAAACTTTTCCTTTACATAAGAGGAAAATTTTCTAAAGTTGAAGATGAGTAAAAAGTAACACTCATGCGAGTTACGAACCTGCATGCGCACCTTGTATCTCACACCACACACATATTCTGTCAGAGCCAGAGTGGTACGTTCGTTCCAACTCACCACAGAGACTATCAGCAGGAGTTTTTGTAGCCAGCTTGGTTGTGGCGTCATCTCGATGTGACGTTGGTGCGCACTGAAAATGCACTGACAGCAATGGACCATCGTGGCAGCACAGTTGCAATTTTTGCACCAATAACCGTAAAATGAACAGTTTGCATAAAATGTCCAAGAAAGGCCAAGAAACAGTAAATAATTCCATTTTAACCCATACAGAGCTTGACAATGAAACAAAAGTTGATTTTGAGTTTAGTTTCACTTTAAGCAGCTTGTAAATAGTGTTAGTACGCCCTGCTGATGGCACAACCTGAATATTGACTGAAACAAGGTCATGGAGCCGATACCTGTTACAGCTACATTTCAAGGAATACTGACAAAAATTGAATTGTTTTTTTTTTTTATATGATTTTGAATCAAAAGACAACATTTAATGTGTTTTGTTCTGTTTAGCGTGCCATTTTGCAGCAGTTGTAAATCCTTAGCCAATGAAAATATTAAAAACAATCAGCCGTATTCATTTTAAAAGTTAAACTCAAAGCTCATGCATTAAATTTACTGAAGCTACAATCAACCTTGATTGGCCTTCATCCTGCATATACAGACGCTGTCACAAACTGGGAGAGACATCACAAAACATTTGCTATATTCATTGTGCTATATCCGCAGCCTAATCGATGCTGATCTTTTACTCGAGTAACAAATGTAGTACTTCAACCATCCTTGATTTTAAGCTCATGACAAACCAACCAAAAAAAGTCCAAAAAGTTAAAACCAGCCCTCCAGGACGTCTAATTTGGCCCGTGAACAGGTGCTCAGGTTTGTTTTTTAGAACTATATTTTGCATTCAATTATGTGTTAAAAGACATCTAACGACACCAAATCCTTGTAATCTTCAAAACATGTTATTAAAAGACAATATAGTCATCACGTCTTCTCCAACAAATGTTAGAAATGCAAAGAAATTTAGGTTTGGCCCTCAGCGAGCTTCAAATGAGTACGCTTTGGCCCGCCCCGCGCCGAGTAAAACAATCAGCACAGTTTGGCCCACCAAGGAAAAAGTTTGGAGACCACTGATCTTTTCTATGAATGCAAATAGTGACGCACTGATCCAATCGAGTATCAGGCTGCATCGGGTATCATTGTATCAACAGAAAGTGTCAAAATCAGTATCAGAATTGAACAAGTCGGTCCACAACCCCGAAAGCAAACAGGAGTTAAAGTTCATTTTGTGCTGACTTTTATTCTTTAATTAGTGCATTCAAATCATTTCACTGACAAAGACTTTTATTCACATTACACTGAACAGTCCCTGCACGGAGCTGATGGAGTGCAGTTGTTTGTCTTGCGCTAACGTTTGCCGTGGTAAACAGAGTCGGAGTGTCCTCTTCATACCAGGCTTTTTCTGTCCGTAACCTCAAACCACAGCTCTGTAAATCAGCCCTCAGGAGACTCATGCACAATGTGTTATTGTCAGCTCATCGGGTGACAATCAACACAGTGTTTTAGTGACTTCTACCTCCTGGTGCCTGCAGGTTCACAGCTGACACGGAGAGGAGGACACTCTTCTGTTTGATTTATCTGCAGTTTAAAACACTCTTGTTTAAAACCGCAAAGGTCTAGTTGTGTTATTTGCAAACCTTGTTGTAGCTAAAGTTAAATACTGCTGGTAGGTAGGACTGGGCGAATGTCGTGATAAAGATCGAATGTGAGCTCACTGTTGTGACAATCTGCTTTTTTGGTGAAATCATGAAGTTGTTTCTTTATCACGAGTTTGGGCGTCTGTTTTTAATAGTCTTATGATTTCTGAAGGTCATGTGTTGTTGCTTGCAAAATCCAGACGACATAATAAAAATATACTGTATCATCTGGCCACCGAAGTACCTCTTTTGAATTTCAGTGGTCGCGATTGACAGATGAATTAGCCAACCAGAGAAAGCATCGTCTGCAGTGTGAAAACCAACATGGCTGCTCTCGACGAAAAAACATGAAAACACTTGTGGAACGAAAACATGCAGATTCTCAGAATCAATGAGCGAAGCAAAAATATTTGAAGGTGAGTGAAGTTAGATTTAGTCTAAATGGTGACGACCAAGCAGCACCTTTGTTTAATGTGCCGTCACACAAATAAACTAATCTGATTGGCCGGTACGATGTAGATTTGATCTAAAACGCAGGCAGAGGGCGTGGTGACCAGACCCACTCTTCACAGTGCTATGGGTTCTATTCAACATTGTTGAGATCTTTGGCAATTTCAACCAAGTTCAGATGAATTTATAAAAAATATTATTATGAAAACATGGATTTTAGCATCTTTTCAAAAGCTTTTGTTTGTGTTAGAAATGCCAAAAGTATATTATCACACAATGTTCTAATGAATCAACTATTTGAATACGTTTGCGTATGGGCTGAGGTTGGCTTCTCTTTGGATTTTTTTCAAATGCTTCTTCACGTTTTTCTCTAAAAATCTGGCTGCACTGGTCAGCCTTTGTTCTGCTCTGAGTGAGTGACAGCTGGATTTAACCAATCACAGCAAAGTAGGAACTTTATGAAAAAGCAGATGATTGTATTTACCTCAAAGGCAAAAAGACAATAGTCTAAAGAATTGTGATCAAATCAAAATTGTGATCTGTCTCGGGAAAACCGTAATAATCATTTTTTGCCACGACGCCCAGCCCAAACTGCTGGTTAAATGCTGTTGGTGAAGCGAGTTTAACACAATGAAGAAATATAGGACTATTGTTTAGAGCTTTTGGAACACTTTTGGATACTTCCAGCTTCAAATAACTTCAGATTGGCATTCTTACCTGTTTGGATGGGAGACCGCTGGGTCTACAGGCGCCACAGTGGGACAGCTTTAGGGAAATGCTGTTGTGTTCTTAGGCAAGACACTTCACACACCTTGAGTATGTGGTGAGTGATTCCTTGATGTAAAGCTTTCAGTCTAGCAAAAAATATACTATTTACCGTCTGTTTGTTTCAACTAAAAAATATAATTGGCAGATTGGACAAGACTGAACGTACCTTATTTCAGACGTATGTGGAGTAGACCTGTAGTCTTTTAGTCGAATCAGTCAATGTAGTCTTTGTCGACCAAAATGTACATTAGTTGACTGGCAAAAACTGAATAAGAAAGTGTATTGCTTATACAAAAAGAGCAAATAAAATCTAAATAAAACAGGAAACTATTACTTTTGTGACTAATTTAAAGTATTCACTATATTTTTCTGACAGACCTTCCATAATAAGTTATAAAGGCATTTCTGTTGGCTTGATACATGTCTAAATATTGTTATCGGGATACACATTGAAATCACCTAAACCAAATGATTTAGATAGAACAGCAATAAAAGTTAAAGAAAAATCTGCTGTTTTAGTTACAAATACAGTGTTTTCTGCATTGTGTTTGAAATGATTGAAACTGTTCTGACACGCCCCCTTTAGTCGATAAATCGGTCGATGGGACATGAACTTTAGTCGACCAAGAAGGTGGAGTATGAGCCAAAACTTCAGACAAAGATACTTTAGCTTCAGTATTTTGAAGACAGAATTCCTGCAGTGCTGTTATTACTTCAAATACAGTATATCCACGAGCATTTCCACTGAGCTGCAGAATTCCACGCAGCACAACTCATAAAAGTTGTTTCTGCCTCAGTTTTGCTCATGCTGCAGTTGTGCCTCACAAATGAACTTTATCATTGTACTTTGTTTATTCTTGCTGCTTTGTTTGCAAAAAGTGAGCTTGTTGGCTAACGTCAGGGGAGATACAAGACACATTCTCTTGGCCCATAACAATGAAAGTCTCACTTTCAAGTTGTTAGGAAGGAATTGAGTGTTTCATTCTTTCTAATTCCTGTCTCACTCTCACAAACTCAGAATCACTAATACAAAAGCTTAAACTCACCTTAAATAATTTGCGTATATTATATATTTTTGGCACTAACTTTTACAATGTTTAAGGCTTTTCTCTGTCTATTATGGTCCTATCAATACGAAATAACTGGGACAGACTGTCAGAATAAGTCTGCTACTAGTCTGTGTTTTACTACAGCGGCTCAAACAAAACATGACCATCCATAAAGCCTATGTAAGGAAAAATCTGGCAATAGTTCTGTACGAGTGCACACAGTATTGTGACAGGTGATCTCACGAGATTTTCCCATCCCTATAAAAATGCAATGTTAAGCTAAAGATAGAGAAGGAAAAGCCTTTCATCATTTGAAATTAGCACAAAATGACACTCGAAATAATCACATAAATATTTAGTTTCATTGGCAAATTTTATTCGATAAGTTTGGTCACTAACTTATTAATCATTTCTTTATAATTATATATTTGTCTTCAATAGGGCTGAATCTTTGTCTGAATCGATTAATAAACACACAGTTTCACTCATTTTATTAGTCAACTAATTTTTCTTTTTTTCTTTTTTTTGAGAAGGTTTCTTGCAATATTAACATTTCCAACCTGTTTTGATACTAAGACATAAACTTGATTCACGATACCACAATGAATTAGAATGTTCTTTCAAGAAAGACAGATTTTATAAACAGACTGTCATTTTCAACACAAAATTTTCTGATCAAACATTTTAGTTTCAAACCTGTTTTGATGAAACCCAAGATTATTTTAAGATCAATTAGCAGCAGATATCAGATATTATTCAAATATTTGTCCTGTTAATGTTATCGGTCTTTGTTCAAATGAGGATCTCATTTCGACACCAGTTTTAGTTTGATTTGCAAGATTTTGGACAACTCTACTTTTAGCTTCAGAGCCTTTGCCACCCCCCTTTTTAGTCGATTAATCGGTCGATGGGACATGTTTTTAGTCGACCAAGAATTTCTTTGGTCGACTACAGTCCTATTACTAATACAGTCTGTGTTTTTTGTAGTAAAAGCAGTACATTTACACGTCTTATAAAACCTATAGTTCTTGCATGTTTGGGAAGTTTTATACATCAGTTAAATATTTGATTAGGGCTCTTGCGAAGCTATAGTATCACTTCAAGTCAACTTTGTTTCTTGTCTTTCCCCAGTCAAACTCAATCTTATCCTCAGTGTAAAACAGTTTCCATCCGTATCACATTTCCTGTCTTAAGTCTAAACGTTTTGTCCCGCAGAGGCCGTGTGAGGAGTGGGATCGGCCCCGAGGCGTGGCCCGCAGCTCTCTGTAATTGAAGACCAAACTTTTGCGGCTCCTTCTCCCGGGGACCACATGATTCACAATCTAAATAAATAATGTAGTAATGGAGCCACCCAAATTACAGGCTCTATTTAAAGACCGATTGAAAGTGCAGAAGCAGAACTCTGGCTGTGGAAAAGCAGTCACACGTTACTCTGGCAGGACGAGGTGATGTGATGATGGTTAGTTATTGACACAGTGTGAGGACGTTTTGTTTTCGCTGGAGGCACGGGGTTGTTCTGGTTTGGAAAAGTCAGTGCTGGTAACTCATTATCGAATCTGGCAGAAACCGATCAAGGCTTGGACAGACTGCATATTACAAGGAAATCTTATTAATGGACTTAATACTTAATCTTGATGAAGACTTGGTTATATAGTTCAAGCGTCCAGGCTTGTAGTCCCAACTTCCTGTGACCATATTTATAACCAAAGGTTTTTTCATCAGTACTTTACTTCTTTAATTGTATTTGGATTAGGGCTGCAACTAAATGGTTATTTTGGTAATTAGATTTAGTTGGGGCCGATTATTCCTTCGATGAATTATTAATTAGTTGCTTAGAATGCAAAAGTGACTTGAGCTGATTAGAGCTGATGAATGCAAAAGTGATTTTGCTGAAAAGTGATATGTTTGGACATCTGGAGATGTAGATTTTAGTTTGTCAAAAGTATCGAAAATCAGATTCTCATGCACTAAAACTGGTATCACGCATTTTAGAATAATCCTTTTCATAAAGAAAGTTTTTGTATTTTTTGCTGAAAATGTTTGTTGCCAGTTTATGGCTGGTTGTGACTAAATTTACCCGGCTGACTGGATACTTTGTTAACCAATTAACCAACTAACCGTGACTAATGGCTGAACCGAGTGGGACGTCTTTGACCGGTTAACTGACACAAATATTCATTTGCTCTATAGATGGCGCTAACTGCCCCTGAACAGCTCTGGCGTCTGTCAGAGAGGGAAAAAAAGATCGCTAAAGATATAAAATCATTGTTATATCATTGTTTATACTGAACAAACCTGCGTGACATTGCAGTGTTTATGGACAAATATCAGTCATGAAAGGATTTATTCACTTGGATTTTATGTTGGAGAAGAAAACTTTTGTTGTGGAAACTATTGATGTTTTACTGTTAAAGATAAGCGGCTAACGTTAGAAGCAACTTTAAAAGAGGATTTCTTATTGTTTTATTTAGTACATAGTGCGACAGTGCACTTTAAACAGTGTTTACAGAGGCTTTTTTTCAGTTGTGTTTGTCCATTTTAAAGGCCTGTCCTGACTCGCTCTGCGTTCACTCGGTTAATAATCGGTTAATCAATTATTGACTGTAATGGGGCTCCAACTAAAGTTCAAGAAAAATGTGAAAATGTGCATCTCTACTTGCGAATAAGACATTTTGACCAGTCATTTAGATTTTTTTCATCGTTCAAACCCAAAATTGATCTAAAACGAGTTGGAAATGCAAAGAGGGCCATTCACTTTCTGTTCAAAACCGTACATTGTTATAGTAATAAACTCTTCTTCTCTTTTGTTAATTTGAACTGTAAGAAGCAGCACACTTGGGCCTATTTTTTGTGTTGTTGGAATTTTGGAAAGTGGCTATGACATTACTGAACCTTATAGGTGGTAGGTGAAAATAGGACTTTTTCCCGAACACTTCATTAGCCAGCTGGCAAAACAATACACAAGATTACTCAAACATACATAAATCAATCCCAAGCGCAACTGTGAGTAAACTAATGATGAAGAACTCAGAAAAGTAAATTTTACACACAACACGACCTTTTCAAAAATCCCCCCAAAAACCTGCAAACTCAATCTGTCCCACAGTCAGCTCCGAACTGCAGCTGGCGTTCAAGTCAGTCACTGTCAGAACACAAGATTGTCTCAACAGTTGCGCCATCCCGCTAACTTCATTTAGACCGACTTGTGACTCCCAAAATATATCTTCGTGTCAGAGCTGCTGTCTGCCACCAATTACCCAGCGGTTGTTTGCGGGGAGAATTATACGCAACTGGGGTCTTTTAAGTCGCGTTCAGATTCTCCCAGCTGCTCCCTCTCTCTCTCTCTCCGTTTGATTGGATCTTAAATCTTGCACTGAAAAGCCCTAATGTCATTAAAGCGAGGCGCGTGAGGGGCTTTTATTGTGGTGCTGCGTGTAGGGGTTCAGGGAGCAGACTGTGGTCCTTCCAGGCTTCTGTTATAGTAGAACTCCTGCAGGCTCCGGGGTATTGAACGCGACGAGGAGGCAGCTGCCACTTTTAGCCTCCGCGCACACACACACACACACACACACACACGGCAGCTAACAAAGATGTGAGAAGGGACAGCAGAGCAGAGGCCACAAAAAGGGCTCGGGAACACGCTCAGTCACTTGTGGCAGTTCAGTACATTTGCACATTTGTCAAGTCCTCACTGTCTGATGCAGTAGTGATAACAATAGTCACAAAGATACAGTAGTTTGGATATGTCCATTAAAGGTGGGGAAGCTGGTTTTCACACTGCAAGCAAAATGTAGGTTTTAAATCTGAAAACTTTCTCTCAGAAATCCTTTGACACGTGGTTAATATCGACATGTATTCATTTTGATTACAATTACAGTCAGTTTTTGTCTTTTTACAAACGACAAGTGAAACTGAAGTGGACCACTCAGTGTCAGCCAATCAGAGCGCTGCATTCAGTTCCTGATTAGAACTAGAATTCTTTGTTATTCAATTCAGACAATACTCGTGGTCTATTTTTTGCTGCATTTGCTATATCATTTTTAATGGAAAACACTATGATGACTAACTTACAACAAAAATAGTTAGTTACCCCAACTTTAACTTGTGTTATTTTTAGGGATGCACCGATCCGATACTGGGATCGAATATCGGTGCGATCCAGCAAAATTTTCTGGATCGGGTATCGGCTCCATGATATCGTTCAGCCGATATCATATTTGTGCCTTTAATTGGGCAAAATTAGACTAGTTTATTGGCTGGTGTTGATCAAGAACGTCTCATTTCATTGGACATTTTATTCAGATTAAGCTCTTAAATTGTGACTTGCACTAGAAATAACAGTTGCATAACACTATATGACAAAATGTCTTTTGTTTTAAAAAGTAAGAAAAGCAATTTCAATTCTTACACTGGTATCGGTTGATATCGGGTATCGGTAGATACTTAAAGCCAAAGTATCGGGATCGGTATCGGAGCTGAAAAAGCTGGATCGGTGCATCCCTAGTTATTTTAGTTAAATTATAATGATTTAGAATGAATAGCAACAAAAAGAAATAGCTAAAGATTTGGGACTGAGTCAGTCTAATCTTTTAACCTCTTTATATATAAATACAGATTTCAAAGTATTTTCTGTGTAAATGATTTTCTGTAACAGGGATTCCATTGCCTTATTATTTTTTGAGCACAGTTTGGGTTGAATAACTATTAGTTTAAAAACTTTTTTGAAATGAGCCTTGCCTTTAGTCGACCTCAGCCCTACATTACAGATTAACCAACCATTCTTGTCAATATTGTTTGTTCCACCTTGTGATGATAAAGTGATGGTTCTGTTATTGTTTTAATAGACAATAAAACTGTCCTTTAAACATGTTATTGACTTTAGAATTCCATTCACCAGAATTACCAATCAAAAGTATAGTAATACGCACATCACAGTTATGTTGGGGTTTTTTTTCCTCAGAAATTGAGTTTGAGCTTCAATTACTGGCTCAAAGAAATGACACAGGAAAAATGAAATGGATCTTGACAGATATGCTGATTCTGCAGAAGTGCTCAAAACAACTTTGAACAGTGCAGAAATCATTGAGAATAATGTTTTTGAGGCTCAAGTCGAACAAAAATTCTGACAGATAAACCGTTTTTGATGAGAATTAATGTAATAGAATTAAAATTCCAAAAAGTTGATTTTGCAGAATATTTTTATTTACTAAAACAAATCTTTGATGTAAGTTATCAAAATAAGTTAGCTGTTGTGAAACCCTTAAAGTGTCATTTTGGGAGGTCACAACTTCATGAGGTTGAAAGCCGACTGCACAAACAAAGATCTTTGAAACATGAGGCCATTTTATTGATAAGAATTTGAAAACCGTGCTTTACCATGTCAGTCCATGTGTTGTGGAAGCTTTGGTTCAGCCCACACTGATGGATCCATTATCAAAGAGTAGCTCACAAATATTTACACTGCTTTGTTTGTCTGAAACATTCAAAAAGACCACTACATACAGTACTCAGCTGTCTTTACTGTCGTCTATGAGCAGCAGAGGGGAGATAAACAAACCTAGCATGTGTCAAATGCTAATGAAGTACAGCTGCAATGAATGGGATTTGAGGCAGAAATCACGATCTCTGATTTTAAAATAAGTCCAATTGAAGAAAAATATCTAAAGTTTTCAGACAATTTCCGGACTGTTAGCCACTTCTTTTTGCACAAACATTTATGCGGCTAAATGCAATTTTAGACTACTTATATCAGTTAGGTCATTATATGTACTTTTATTATCTTTATCTAGTTGGTGTGGTTTACTATATTCAGGTGTACAGTGCGATCATTATAATAGAATTCTCTTCATATTTTAATGAAAAATCAACAAATGGACAAAAATGAATGGACAAACTATCTGTTTTGGAACATGTAACTACAGGATGAACAGTTTTATTTAAAAAAATCTCCTAATATTCTACAGTTTGATTGAAAAGCTCACACTAATCTCCACATGTGCCATTCCCGTTGCCGTCCACAGAGCCGGCAGCATTCCTCGCGTCGGGGAATAAATCCGGGGAAAGCGAGGAATCAGCGCTTTATTCACTGAGTCATAGGAAAGCGGCGCGCACACAAATGGCTTCCAGATCCTTCCACGTGAGCGACCGTAGAGCGAGAGGAGGTGACCGAGCGAGGTGAGGGTCAGGCGAGGCAGCCAGGGAGGATAGTGCCTCAGGGGGGGAGAGAGACAGAACACAGGACTGCAGCGTCAGCACTCCTCTGCTCCCCCCGCCGTCGTCACATGCAGAGAGAGGACAAACAGGTGGGGCTCATGTTTGTTTGTCTCACTGTGCTGTCTGTCAGGTGGTCCTTCTGCCACCCAAGTGTCAAATGTTTGTCACCGCAGCTTTCTTTGCACTAACAAACAGCTACAACCGGGAATGGGATTGATGAGGTTTTGTCCATATCAATGCTCTTATCCATTCCTATAAGACAATTCCTTAATAGAGCTGGGGTAACCGAGGCAAACTGAAATTGTGACTAATTCCCAGTGTTGCCAGATTAATAAGCGACAAGCCTTTGAAAAAAAGCCAAAACAAACCGTCTTATCATCAATAAAGACTTTAAAACACAATTTGTGCTTCATATTTCAGTCAATAATATGGATATTTTTGTGGATCAAACTTGCATAACAGCTACAATTCACAACCCTCGACTGTCAAAATTCATAAGCGACTTTCCAAATAAAAAAGCCCAAAGTTCCTAGTAAGATGTAGACTTGGTAACTCTTGGCAATTTTCACCTGATCTCTCTAAAACCTTGAGTAAAAGTAACATATGAACAGACTGAGGAGGCTCTGCAGAGGCTAAAACACAATAATGAAAGAAGTAAAACATGGCGTTTTGAAAGAGGAACTATACATGTGGTCCCGACCGACCACGTAAACAGACAATCGGTCTGCAGCTGGACAAATGTAGCTGAGCATGCTCACAACCCCTGCCCACTGCACATCCCAGCAATAAAGAACATTTTTGCAAAACGTCCGATATCGCACATTATTAAGGTATCAGTATCGACGAGTACTCATGCTAAATCTCCAATCCAATACGCCTGTATTGTCCAGAATGAGGAGTCATAGATGCAGCCGCAGCAGCTGTTCTCTGCTCGTGGATAATGCTACAGGGTCAACCATAAAAATACTCCATATATGCAGACAAACACCGTTCTACCTCTGTGATGTTTCATTTAGCCTTTAGAGTAAGGACTGTGGTCAAACTAACTCTAAAAATGGTCTGACAGCAGCGCTAGCTAGCGAAGCTATTAAGCTAACATGCTAACTTGGACTTCTGTTTACATTGCAGTTCATTAGGATGAGCTTTTTCAGCCACTGTTGTTTTTATGAAAAGCACTAAATAAGGTGGAAAAGCACTAAATAGGAATATACTCAACACAGTTATGTTTAATCAAAAATGCATTTGACTCTAAAATAGGCTTAAAAATCCAAATACAGTTACAATAAACACATCTTTATTATGAAGTAACAGTAGTCTATTTTATGTAGCTTTTTTAAGTATTCCTTTTGCTGTTAGGGACTTATGAGTCTAGTTTGCAGAAGCCATTATTAAATTGATTAATGTTTTAAATTTAAGTTAAAAGCTGTACCTATAATTTACTTCTTTAGCCATTATAATGTAATATTTGGTATCGGCACTAGTATCGGTATTGGCAACCCCGCACAAAGTGGCACACAGAGTCACACATTTAAGCACAGGCTTAGCACAGTCCCACATTTAACACTGTTGTAAATGTTTAAATTCACCGTGCATGTTCCAGAGAGATCAGTGGGTCATTTTACAGACAATATTACAAACACTTATTAATAGTAAACAAGCATAAGAGTCCAGTTTTTCAGTTTAGTCTGATTTCCCTGATCATGTGAACGCACTGAATTAGACACTTAATAGTTTTGCTTCTAATCAACTAATCGACTGGTAGCACACGTCCTAAGTCGACCAAGAATGTCTCTAGTCAACCACAACCCAATTTTTCTGATCATTCAACTTCAACTAATATATTTACAGACATGTTTGTGTGAAAAGTTTGAGAATCACTGGCACGTACAGCTCTGTCATGTAGAAGTGCTGATGAAGAGATTCCACATTTCCCCAAAGCTTTTTTTTGTTTGTTTGTTCCTACACAGAACAGAAGAAGAGTTACTGTTGCTACGTCAAACAACTTGGTTTTGATTAAAAAGATCACGATTGGTCCTTTTCCTCGACTCTGGCTCTAACTGTTTTGATTTAGCTCATTAGGACAAAAAGCTCGTTGCGTGGTTGTAATTCACGTTCTAATGAAAAGTTCAAACGTTTTGGAAACCGTGCGTACTGACGGTAAAATGCATCACATGTGTCACTTTTTAGATTGGGTCACATCTTTTATGTCTTGTGGTTGCGATGGTAGAGCAGCTGTCTTCTACAAATGAGAACGAAGATTAAGAAATGTACTAGTTTGATCGTGATTCAAATTTATAACTGAATCATTTTTCAGAAAACTTTCACTTCACTGTGATTGGTTGAATCCAGCTGTCAGTCGTTAAGAGCAGAACAAAAATGGACTAATAATAGAAGTAGGTTGGAAAAACTGCATTAAATAGAGAAATTGTGTGTTTGAACAAAGAATGAAAAAGATTGACTAGGGCTGTGGTCGACTAAAAGGAATTCTTCTAAAAACATGTCCCGTCAACCAATTTAAGGAACCGTATGTAAGATGCTGGTTTTAAAAGGTATTACAATCACAAATGAACATGGGTTGCCAGAGTGTGAAATGGCCCACACATTGAAGATAGGAAGCTACTGACCAATCAGGAACAAGATTTGCTATGAATCATGGGTAATATCCAGAAAGTCACTTTCCCAGACACCTGACTCTTTGTCATGGTTTGTTCCTAAATATTGCTTTTTAACACAATGTGGGAGGAGCCTAATGAGAACTGTGTGGAAACAAGTTCATGAGCCTATCACAGACAGTTGTAGGGCTGTGCGATATGACGATACATATCGTGGGACGATAGAAAAGCGTCTATCGTGCCATTTCTCTTCTATCGTTTCTATCGTCTGTAACCTAATTTTATCAATCATTTCAGCAAATAAGTCGTGTGTGTGGTATTAAACGTGCTTTGTCTCACATGTTATAGCGTAACTTCAACAAAACCATAGTTAAAGTACTTTTTGTACATCGTCAGAGTCGTCCTTTCTTTCTCTCTCCCAGCGCACCAGCGCGTCTTTGAGCGCGTCAGAAGAGAGAGATGGTAAAGACCGCTGTCCGGAGGAAGGAGTGGCCCGGGCTGCAGTCAGCGCCGCAGTCGTGAACAGAGACAGCCGGTGTGGCTCGCTTTTTCCTTCGTCACTCGTTGTCACTCTCGCCAGAGTTCCACCGCGCCCTGCCTGCCGTGCGCACGTCCCGCTATATCTGTGTTCACTCTGCCTGTCGGTCCGCGCGCTCTCGGTGCAGGTCTGCAGCCAGAGCCTCGTGGAGCGCTCCGCCTGTCTCCATGTACGCATTGCCGTGGCCAATGACCCAATAGCGCTCCGTTAAACACCAGCAAAGCAGCGCTGATGAACGGGACAAAGCGCTCCTAATCACTTTGCTCTGTAGTTTACTTTGACGTGTGCCTGTTGTTGGCGAGGGGAAACTAAAGCGCTAACTACAGCCCAACCTGTAGGTGTTAAAGGGCCAGTGCCAAATACAGCACAAATAAGCTATTAAATTCAATAAAAACTGTATATATTTTTTTGTTTTGTTTAATCTAACTTTACTTGATGAGTAAATTAGCAAATTGTTTTATTAATGGATTTATTTTTATTTTACAGCATTTACACAATTGGAAAATATTGTTTTAATACATAAACATGTTTTAATACAATTATAAACATAGAAAACATGATTTTTCTCTTTCCTCTTCACTATAATGAGTCTCATTTGTGACAGTTCAGTTAAATTCACTTCAAAATAAAGTTGAGAAAAGTAAGCAATGAAATAGTGTCAAACTTTACAGTGAATAATTGAAAACGTATTTATTTATGGTATATCGTGATATATATCGTTATCGTGATATAAAAAATCTATATCGGATATACGTTTTTTTCCATATCGCCCAGCACTAGACAGTTGTGTCTGTGTCCTGTGCAACATCAGTTCAAACTCAAACATGTTCCTGACTCATGGTTCAAAATTAACTTCAGGTTCTAAGAAACCAAACTGGCAACCCAACTGAGAGAGTCATGTGAGGCTCATTCTGCTTTCTGATTGGATAATACATGTAAACATCAACAAAGGGACATCATGTCCATTGCTTTTTAATTAAGAATAACTCAGAATTACATTGACTTTTAGTAAAAATAAAAGCATATTTGGACATGTTGACCTTCTATCTTTGGACACATATAGTTCATGTTTATGAAATCTGACATCAAAATCTTACATACGGTTCCTTTAAAGGACTAAAAACAGGGCGTGAAGCTAAAAGTTTGTTAAAAGTATCAAAAATCCATAGTAAAACTGGTCTTGATACAAGATTTGAAGACAAAGTTTTATATTTTCTGAAGAATAATATTGAGGTTTATCAAAACTAGTTTAAGCCTAAAGGTTTACTAAAGGAAGAACTTGTATTCTTTGTTGTCAGTTCAATGCATACAAATGTGACATTACCGGCCATTTTTAATTCTCATCTTGGTATCGAGAATCAAGTCTATTCTTTAGTATCAAACTCAAGTTTAAAATTTTAAAATATCGTGACAAAGTATCTGACCCAAACTGTGCTTTAAAGAAATGCTCTAAATGCAAAAGAGTTTATGCAAAAACAATAATTTGACGCTGGAAATTAATAGTATTTCATTAGAAATAATCAAAATAAAGAATTAGATGACTAATAAAAAGGTTGGTCGACTAAGACTGATTAATCGACTCACCGACTAAAAGACTACAGCCTTAAGACTAAATACATTTTCTACTGATCGATGATTCAACTTAAAAGGCATATCAAATTAAAAATATTTACATTTTAACATATATTATTTTAGTTTGACTCAATGTATTTGACGCGAGCTTTGACTGAAAAGGCTGCAAACACTTTTGAAGAACGTATTAGAACGAGTGTAGTTTTATATATAAGTAATTCAATAATTCGCTTCCAAATCTTCAGCTAAACCAGCAGGACAAGTCTTCTTTGTGTTTATATTCTTTAAATTCTTCATTTAAATATAAATAATATGTGAGACAGTACTACATTTGGTTGACGAAAACGACATCCAAATAAAGAACTACAGCTCTATAGATCACGATATGACCATTTCTTCTAAAAAGCTGATTGTCACAGAGTTAAGCACTCAGTTTAATAGTTATCACGGTATTGCAAAGCCCATGTATCAAACTATCACATAGGGCCTGAGGAAGCAATTTTAGAAGAGGCACAAAACTTCAAAAAAGTCATTTTTACCTAATATGTCCCCTTTAAATGATAAATCTCAAACCAAATCGTAATTGCAATACGGAAACGGAAAAATCACACGTTGATATTTTCACAAATGGTGCAACTCTGGAGGAAACACTGATGTTTGTGCTGAAATAATTAAGTAATTAAGTTTTTTGCCGAACGCTGTGCCACCCACAACCAGACTAGTCAAATACACACTTGTTTTGCATGGCTGTTAAAATACATAGCAGAAATCTAAACTGGGATAATGACGGGAATCATTTGAAAGGAAAACAGTGTAATTCCCTGTGGGTCAGAGTAGCTTATGGGAAAGTATGTTTCCATTATGTTGGAGCGGCCTAATGAATGTACAGTAGCTCATTGAGACTCACACAGGCCCATTTCCTCAGTCTCACTCTGCAGCACACTGGACAGTCTGTGTTTGCTCGCTCACACGTCCACAGAAAGGCTGTGGCAGGTGTGGACCACAAGAGCACAAATGTAAAGGAAGAAATCACTGTTTTGTTGGAGTCACTTCATTATTTGATCCCAAATCAATTTCTGTATTGCTTTGGAGTAGTAAAATCGATTGGTTGTGATTAATCAGCTAACTTGAAATATGAATACTTTTTCTTCTTCCAAAGTCTGACTGTTTCAAACTGTGTTTTCACTGACAAAAAATTGTGTGAAAACCAAATCGAAAACTGACTGTTAAGGGTCTGTCACACCAACAGGTAGAGAGGAGCATGCGTCTGTTAAAGTCTCTTTGGGGCGCACCGATGTAAAAACCATTCACACAAACATGATCCAAACAGCCAACAGTCAGCAAAGTAATGCTAAGGGGGCATGCACGTGATAAAATGCTTGACGAAAATGACAAAACATGCGAGTGGTTGTCAAACTCTGTGGCCAACAGATGTTTCTAATCTTATCTCACGCATTAAACTCAACTTCTCTTTCCCGCCACAGTCCAGCCTTCACACTGCGGTCGCTGCAACTCCTCCGTCTTTGTAGCCGTTCTCCTGCGTACTTACCTCTCGTTAGGACCCGGTTAAATAACGACAATCCATGCTCGGCTAAACTGTTTATCCTGCGCACTGATTCGCTGGTTCTCCTGTAGCCACGGCCAATCAAACAGCTGCATATATCGCTGGCGACGCAGATTCTTCAAGCAAATCTTCAAAATCTCGCCTCCATAACCTACGCTCCTCTGACCCTCGACAGCGCCATTTACACCAAACATGAGTCATCTGTTGGGAGAAGTTGCCAAGCCAGTTTAGACGAGCGACCTTCGGCTTGGTGTGAAAGACATGACTGAATGTAATTTTCTAGATCTCCAGAGCCAGCCCTATAGTTTCACCTTCATCCTTAGCGTAGGTTCTGTGTTCACGTGACATCGCAGCATTCTACAGGCCAATGTTATTCAATCAGGTGGAGGGCTCCTTAAGAGAAGTTTGTTTCTATGTGTTTTTTTGTTGTAGCTAATGCTTAAAGTCAATACATTTTAACTAGTGATTTTTTTTTTTAAATACAGTGTTTTGTGGCAACACTGTCTTTGCCCACCAAATGACCTCATGACATCATCAAACTCTAGAACGTGAACTGAACTATTGTGACCAACATCACATGAGCTCAGGCCGACTGCTGCTTCTTGAAAAATGCTCCACATTGAAGATGATTGACTTGTTTACACAGACTGACATCAGTGAACTCTGTGCTGCATTGTGCGGGCTGGTGCTCAAACCACTAGTCTATTAACATGAGCCCGTTACTAATGCGCAACACTTAGGTTCTAATGAGCACTCCAAGAGCAAAGCCACACAATCCAGTTTGACTTATGACTGCCTGCCCCATGTGACAGAATGTCCTTTGTGCGGCCTTCTCTACCTCCCAAATCTTTGTTTTCTTGTCGGACAAAAGGCTCGACGACCACCTCTGTGTCCTCCAACCCCACAACAAACAACCAGTCCCACACAGTTCCTCCGGACACTGCGGGAATGTTTGACTGGCCTCGGCCCACAGTGGCACACATTGTCCTCCGCTGCCCCTGCGCTCTCAGAAAGGTTGTGTTCCTCTCTGGCACTTTGCACGTCGCCAACACTATTGATCCTCTCCTCCCCACGGCTAATGTCTAATCCAAACCGACCGGGATGAAAGGACAGGCACCACAGTCACACACAGGCTGTTCTGCAGGACACTGACTAGTCTTTGTTCATGAGCTGCAACAGTGCATCTTCTTGTTTTTACTTTTAGCTTTCAAAGTGGAACATAAACACTGTTAAAATACTGCTCAAACCCAATCATCCATGACTAACTATCTCTTTCCCCTCTCTGACAGACCCAAGCTATGCAGCAGCAAAGAAAACATTAGTGAAGAGTCCAGCGACACGTTTAAGACCTTGTCCCTCTCGCCTTTTGTCAAAACTCTGTCAGGATCTGTTTAACTTTGCCATGCCTTAGCCTTACTCAAAGCCCCCCACCCTGGACACACAATGAAAGGAAGGAAAGGGCCTCGATTAAACCTCTGTAGGCTAATGTTTTTTCACGCGCTGCACAAATAGTTCTGAAGATAAAGACGTGTCACAAACTGGCAACTGGCAGTGGGCGGGCCCGGTCTGAGTGTGATTGAGGGCCGATCTCAGACCCGTAAAACGCAAACCATTCAGGCATTGTTTTTGACTGTTTTTACCCCGGCTCCAGCCTCAGATGGGGACAATAGAGCTCCTGCACTGCAATTTAGCTCTGGAGTTTATATATGTTATTGAATGGAATAACTAAAGGTCTTAAAATGGAATCAGATGTAACATTAGCAAACAATTTTCTGGCTGTTAAAGAGTCAAGATCACATTAATCATGCCCTAAATGTGAAATTTCTAGAAATGTGAATCGTGGAACTGGACGATCTGGTAAGAAAATTATATCACGAGTTTCTTATTTAAGTTCTTACTTCACTGTCAGTGGCTGAATCCAGCTGTCAAAAAAAAAACAACTTAAGGCCTTAAAAAAGTGGATAAAAATAATCGATTACTTAGAACCTTGTGAGTTGCAACTAAACAAATATTAAAAGTCCATGTTTAAGTCATAAATGGATATCAAACCTAAAATAATTGCTAAAATTCACTTCCTAAAAACCAAAACTTTCAAAATTTGTAAGAGACTTTGACAAAAAGATGCTGAAAGTGGCTTTAAAAAGAAGTGACATGTAAGTATTTAATTATTGGTATAATTTAATTAGCTGAATATTTTGAGAGCTTTTGTTTACTTTCGCTGAAAAAAATGGTTAGTTTGCGTGGACAAGTAAAGCATCAATACTTTCCAAAACAAAAGTTTCATAAATCCAAGTGAATAAATCCTTTCATGATTGATATTTGTCCACAAACACTGCAGTGTCACAGGTTTGCTCAGCCCTTCTGAGATAAACAATGTTTTTGTAGTTTTAGCCATCTTTGTTCCCTCTCTGACAGATGCCAGAACTGTTCAGAGGCAGTTAGCGCCCACTGCTGGAGCAATTATATATCTGTGTCAGTTTACCGGTCAAAGATGTCCCACTCGGTTAAGCCATTAGTTTCGGTTAACCATGAACATCCCTAGTATGAAATAGTGTATTACAATAAAATAAAACCCTACAAGTAACATTTTAGGGCTGCAACGAACAATTCATTTTGCTAATTGATTCAGTTTTATTCTTACGACGTATGAACTACTTGTTTAGAATACAGAAGTCACCAGAATAATAGATTTTTATACAAATTGACCAAAACAAAACTGAAATAATGTCATTTGGAGCTGCTAAATTTACACATTTTCCACGTCTTTGTTGCCCAAAGCCTCGTTTCTCAGTTCCTATGCATAAACTAGCTAGTGATGTTTTATTCCTAACAATTTTTGCAGTAATCGACTAGTCCATTCAGCTGCAGCAATTGATTTTCCTCGTCTGCATGGAGCTTTGTCAACCTCGCGAAATGCTCTGGCTGTCTTCCGTCTTTGATTATTTATTAATCCCAGTCGACAAAGCTAATCCACATTCTTCAAAAACTCTAATAATGCTAGATAAAATAAGTTGAAAACACTGCTAGCTTGACATTCTTCACGTGGGAGTTCGGCGGAGCATGCTGTACCAAACAAACGCCTCCACACATGGCTTATTGACTGGATTGAGTCAGCGTTGTTTTAAGGGCATGACTCTGGCGATTTGCAAGCCCCCCTGGGAACACGAGCGTCGGGGTCGAGACTGCACATTTCACACTATTAGCGTTAATTTGTGCAGATCAGTCCACTAATGTTTGGTGTTTGTCTTCGCAAAGGGCAGGAACAATTTACGTATTGCCGTTTCAGCTTAATCCAATAATGATTACACTATCTACATCACGTTCACGGCTCAGTATGAAAATGGCCTGGCCGCCGAGCTCGAGGTGGAAGCCAGCACACAAACTAAGCGTGGCCCCAGATCTGGAGAAGGATTTGGGACTAACTGAAAGCATTTGTGGTACCAATTATCCAATCAGAAATCAGAATGAGCTCCTTAGGTTGGGTTGCCAGATCATACAACTAGTTTGACAAGAGAACAGAAGGGTTTCCCACGTACAGTTGGCAGTAGGGTTGTTTTTCTAAAAGACCAATATTCACTAACTGCACTTTCACCATTGGGTTCTTTTTTGTTTTTTGGAAAATGGTGATTGAGTAATTGCACGAGTACTGCTGCTGATTTTTCTCCCACTTGAGAGAGATAAGCTCACGGATAACTGCTACTAGGGACCTAATATTCAATTTGATGACTGAAAAGGGACCTATTGTGTTTTTTCTTTGTATTTCGTAATAAAAACCGCTCAGAAATAGAAACCGGTCCATTTACTTCCGTTCAAAACCGCCGAACTGATAAGCTCGGCCTCTTTATTGTGAAAAATATTTGAACTATCGGCTATTTTTAAGTTATTCTTTTATTGATTTATTTTTGTTGGAAAGTGGCTAGATGACAGTAAAGTTAAAGTATTTCCTCGGCATCTTAATTTTGTGAGTAATCGCAAGTTAATACAGACAATTAGGCGGGGATAAGTGGTAGGTGAAACCAGAGATTTTTTTTACCACTCAGACATGAGCTGCTGAACAGATTACTCAAGCATACAAAAGTCAATCCAGATACAATACGGAGTAAGCTAATGATGAGAGAACACTGCACAGAAAGTGGATTTTTCACAATAGGTCTCCTTTAAGGTAAAACACAGTGTCAGGATTACGGCAGCTTTTGTTTCATCATGACAAGAGCAATTTAAACAGTACTGTTCTTGACAGAAAAACATACTTATACATACAACTACAGTCGACCATTGTTACTGCCACATGATTAGTTGGTAGACTTGTCAATGAAAATGTCCAAGTCAATCAAGACAAACCAAAATTAGGATTGCATTCTTAACACAGACTGTTCGGCAGCAGGTAGCTATCTTTGCATTTGGCTGCTGACCACAGGCTGGATGCAGATTGTGGACATTTCCATTAGAATGAATGGTGATTTAGACATGTCAAAAAACATTTTAGAGCCGGGCTCAAAATACAACTATGGCCTCAAACACAGTTAAAACTATTTCAATGTTGAGGAGGAGCAATTTTGAACCAGACTTGTTTGACCCATGTTCACATATCTAGAAGGGGTTTCATCATCTCTAGAATGCTGCGTATCGTGACTACATGCTAAATGTGGTTAACACTACAGTAAGGCTAATCACCTTACCTTGTGTATTTTAACAGAACTTGGGTACGTTTAACAGGGGATACCACTTTAAATGCTGCGGTAATGGCTGGTCCCAAGTGGTGTAGTTAGCCAAGTACTTAGTTTACCTTAGCTTGCTTGCACTAAGGAATATTCTCTGGAAGGGGTAAGAGGGGTACCATAGTCGTTCTAACCTGACAATAAGTAAAGTTTTTTTTTGTTTGAATGGGGAGGAACTAGGGCTGTACTCAATGTATCGATACGGGGATATATCGTGACAAGCTCTTTGGCAATACGCGTATCGTTACAAAGAGGTGTATCGGGATACGTATTGGCATACTTAAATTCATATTATTTACACTTTTGAACCTGGACTGCAGCTTTAAAGCTGAATCTATTGAGCTGAACAATGGCTTATTTGTAAGATACTTGTGTCTAACATAAAGAGTAGTTTGAAAATACAATTCCTCTGCATTTGACACTTGATTCGTGACATATTAAGGAAATTATAACTGCATATACTTGTATCAGGATACGTATCGTATCGTGACCTCTGTATCGGGATGCGTATTGTATCGGAAGGCTCTTGGCAATAACCAGCCCTAGGAGGAACGGGCTTTGGTTGTCTATCTTTTATGTCAATGGTCGAGACTCTGCAGTGGCTAAAAACGCTAATAATGACATAGATAAGATAAGAAGAGCAGAAGCAGAACTTACTGTACCTTCAATTGAAACAAGAAAAAAAGCATGTATAGTAGTGCTGTAGTCTTTTGGTCGTTTAGTGGATTGAGTCGTAGTCGACCAAAATTTGTAATAGTCAAAAAAGAAGTGATTTAGCATAATTTTGAGAGCCAAAATACTTGTCTGATTTGCTTTTTTTATATATCGTGTTGTGTGATGTTTCTTCACTCAGTTTTGTAAGGCTACAACGTGGTACAGTGACATCTCTAAAACAAGCTCAAACTTTTTAAACATTGAATGATTTAAAGATGCTTTGTCCATGTTTTCAGGTTACAAATTGGAACCAACTGAATTCCTACTGACCCTGCATTCCTCTGTTTAAGAAAACCTCTCGTCCCCTTCATAGACGCATTGTTTTCCGTCATCTTTTATATCAACAGTCCATACATTTTTAACATCTCTGTGAACTTGAACCGCAGCTTCTCTCCAACAAAGACCTACTTACACGACATTAGTTTTTGTTTTTTTCTTTCCCCCTGCACATCTTGTTTGGAGTCTTATCGGATTTCATCTCTCCGGTGTCCTCATTCGTCCCCGGCCTCGGTTTTCGGACGTCTAAAAAGCCTGTCTAAAAGTTTCCTCTTCGCTTTAGTCCCGGACCGCACTCTCCCTTACATGGATCCTGTGTCTACATTTTTCTCCTGTGAGGTCTTTGGATCTGTCCTTCACCGGTCCAGGGGTTTGTCTATTCACAGACACAAAACTTATTTAGCAACATCTCTGACCTCGGACTGATGCTAGCAGTATAGCTTTACACTCTTTAACCTTGGCTATAGGTTGTTTTAGATTAGAATGTGATGATCTCAGACGGTGGGCTGGGGGCCTAGGAGTTTGAAGAAGAATAATGCAAAATGAAAATACACAATTGTCAGGCATTGTTTGTTTGGGATTAGCTCCAAAAACCTGCACATGGTTGTGTAGTTTTGGCCGTCACAGTGAAAGATTTCTGATCGTGGGAACTTTTTTTAGTCATAGCTCTCATAACTGTTGTACAACTAAATTTTTCAGTAAAACATTATGTTTAAGATTGTACTTAGTTTAGCTTGTTTTCTACCAATCTGGCTTTCTTGCTTCAGTTTTTTGTCGAGCAAAAATGACATGGATAGAGGTAATTCCAGCAACATTATTGTAAACAACTGTTCCAGATCTTAGCTGCATAAAACTGAAACACTTTTACCTTTTAGCGCATGCACAGGTTAGCAGCCGGAACTAGCTTAATCGGGCATTTACGGTTTTGAAATTATGATAGTTTCATTTCACAATCTTTTCCTTTGTTGAAGTATGTAAGGGGGGTTTGTGTTTGTGTAACAGTTTAGTTTTGTTTGTGTTAAAATAACATTTCAAGACGAATAAAACGTAAAAGACGTAAAGCTAAAGGTACAAATTGTGCTTCCGGTACGAAGTGGGTAATGACAAGACTTAACTATAAGCTGAGCTGTTTTAAAGTCTGTTCTATGGGCCACCGAAGCCAGTGCAAAGATCTAAACACAGTATTAATGTGATGGTACTTCCTGGAGTACTGCAGCTGTTTTACAACTCATTCTCTAAGGACTCTCTCTGGCTTTGACACCTTTTATTTTGGCAATGTTTCTTAGATGATCAAAAGTTGCTGATGTTATTGAGTTGATGTGGCTGTTAAAGTTCTTGATGTGGCTTTTACAGAGCCTGATAAAGTCTGAATTTCGATCTGGTGGTACAGTACTTGGAGAGACAAATACAGTATTTCTTAAATGGTACATGGTGTAAAAGCCTCTGAGAACCAGAGCTTTGAGAATGGCCCGATTTAGAGCAGGCCAAAGATGCAGCACTCAGATGACATCAACTGACTTTCTGACCTTTTTTAGCAGAACTACAAACTGACTTGTCTGTGCTTTTCTCTTGACTCTATTGAACCAAAAACTTGAATACTTGGCATTTTCCACTGTTGTGATACTTTGACCAAATAGCTTCAAATATTTGCAGCATGGTGGCAGAGCGGTTAGCACGCTGGCCTCACAGTAAAGAAGGTCGCGGGTTCGACTCCCGTACGGCCTGGACCTTTCTGTGTGGAGTTTGCATGTTCCTCCATGTGTATGGAGGAGTTTTCTGGCTTCCCCACCAACCAACAACATGCAGGTTAGGGAACATGGTGGTCGAGAGTTGCTGAGCTGCTCCAGGGCTTCTTACGATCAGTGAGTGAGGAATTACTTCCACTTTGAAAGACACCTGTCTGTGTAAATGTGCTATATACTGTCATTCATTCATACAATTTTTGCCATGACGACGTTTTATCTTTTCCCAATGGCTAGCATATAAGTGTATACATTTATCAAGCCAGGTGCTAAATTGTGGGTGCAATAATAAAACAAATCACGTGTTATTTATGAACATTTTACACAAACTTTAACATTGGAAGATGCACACAAAAAACTAAACAAAACAGAATGAACCGCCTCAAATTCTGCATCTTTGAAGTGTGTGTGAGAGAAAAATGTCATCTCTGCCAAGGTTTTGCTCCCCCTAACCTGTTTTGCACATGCGCAAATGCTTGATAAATCTGTCTCTAAGAGTCTAAGTTTGTTTAGATTGATGTGTAGAACTGAGTTCACAGAGCTCTGGTATGTTGTTCTTATTCTAAACTACTACAGCTCAATGGGTTGGTTTTATGTTCTCGAATTGTTGCAGTTTTTCCATTACTATAAGATTGTATTATCACTATGGCATTGTAGTTGCAATGAAATGTTTATAAATCTTTTTACATCCGTTTAATTCCGGTCATTTCTGAAGTGACTTGATCCATTAACCTTTCGTATTACTGCATTTAAACAATCTTCACCTCAGCTGTCTTCCACCTGATTGAAACATTGATCTGTAGATTGTTGCGATGTCACTATAAACTCCTCCTGACCTGTGTAATACCAAATGAACACAACTCATTGTTTTACTTTCACAGACAACTCCTGGGAAATCTCTGACTGGGGCTCGGTCGGACCCTCGTAGGCGGGGAGGTTTTTTGGGGATGTTTGAATCGGTTGCCGAGCAGAGAGGAAGGTTTTGATTTGGACTCGAGTCTCGGAGCAGCTTGTGGCAATTAGTGATGTCAGCAGGGAGAGAAACAAATACGCAGCGTTGGTTTCAAAGGGCACGCATAGCCGTCCCGTGAGTTCACTCTTTCCTCGCGGAAGTGGAGCCGAGGCAGAAGTGCAGCAGTCCACTTTGTTTGGGGCAAAAGGGTCAGGGCTTAACCGCATGAGTGTGTTAAGCAGGCGTGGAAAATAATGTAAAACAACTCACGGCCTTTAGCGTGATAAACATATTAACATTTGGCAGGAGGCTATGGTTTTCATCCGTTTGGGAAGGTTTAAAGGTTGGGCTGATGAGTAAGGATTGTATGGTTCAGGATTCAGATGCAAAATGAACTCTGTATAGGCCAAACACTGACATTAAAACCTGTATAGTATTTATCTTTATTAATGCTTTAAAGAGCATAGCATTGTGTTCTCTAAAACCCAGGAAGTGTATTTAAGCTTTAACAACAGCTTAACTTGCTCTTTCTTCTGAAAGTTATAATACTTTATGGTGGTGAGGAATGTGGGTCAGAATGCATTAATTATTAATTACAATTATCAAGACCCTTAATTCTGCTTCACATTAAATTATTAATTAAATATTCCTGCTAGCATGAATGCTATGAATAGCTGTTTGTGATGAGGGAACTAGCTCCAAAAAGTCATTTTTGTTTACTGTAGTAGTTAGCTTATTTGTATGCTTTTTTATGCTAAAATGAAAGTTTTAGATACAGCAAAGTAGTCCATGAAAATGATTGGTCAACCCTGTCATCTCCATAATGTTTTGTGTCCTTTAAGATTGATAAGCATTGATTAACACCTTTCAGTAAAATTGCTTGTTTTCACCTAGTTTGACTATTTTACTGTAAGTTTTCATATTTAGAGGGGGCCCACATAATCCACTCAAATGACAGATGATTTGATTAAAAAAATTATGTGAAAGACTAGAATTTTGGTAAATTATTATTTTAAGTCCCAGGAAGCTTGTCAGTTTTGTGTAAATTGCAACCCCCAAGGATCAAATATTTTCGGCTCTGTATGTCAATGACATTTGCTGCCATTATGGTTGTTAGCTTTAGCCTTGTGCTAGGTGCTTTACAGGCTATCTGACATGCACAGTTGTGTTTCCCTCATAATTATTTGTGCGACAAGAGGGTAGCCCAGTCTGCAGAGAAAATATAGATATACAAGGAAATGTTAAAAAATGTATGATAAGTACGAAAAGCCAAAACGAAAAAAAAAAAAAAATTTTGGTTGAAGCCATGTGGCGACATTTTTTTTTTAGGTTTAACAAGTAAATCTTACATACCCCAAGCCCCAGCCCTAAACTTACCTCAAAGAAAATGTTGCCTCGTGGCTTCAACCAAAATTCGTGGGTATTTTATGTTTTGGCTTTATATTGACTTAAAAAAACTTGCTTATTGTATGTTTTTGTATGTATTGCTTGTATATCTACATTTTCTACTTCGACTGTGTTGCAAGCGGGACAAGCTCGAGCCAAGTGAAGCCGAAAACGTGAACCTGACCGGTCTGGAGTTTGTAGTTAGCAGCTGTAGCTGAAGCGAAAGCTTAAAAGCTATTTTATACAAACAAGACTTTCCTCATAATTTGCCTTTTAACTGCTTTAAAATGTGACAAATATTTACCACCAGGACTATTACACCAAACTCAAACAATTTTTAAATTAGAAAAATGCAAAAATCTGTCATATGGCTTAAAACAGCTTTGTTCAATGTTGCACATCAGTCACATGTTGTCCTCCTAATGCACTCTGAGCCGCATAACGCTTTACCATGATAGGTTCAGAAGTGCTTTTCACAACTTTCAGAAGCCAGTGCAAGTACAGCTAACACTATACTATAAACACTGACAAGCACACAATGATTTTACAGAAGAAAACACTTTTAAAGGACTTGACCAGTATCTGTACTTCTGCAAAACTGACTTTAAGTGATTTTCTTTTTTAACACTCTGTACAGATCCTTTAAGATATGACCTCCTCCTCTCCATTTGTCTGCACTATTTTACATCTCATTTCATGCTGCTCTAGTTTGAGCTCTCTCCTCTCTCAGTGCCAAGTTTCCCTGCCTCGCCTTCCTCCTCCTCCTCCTCTTTTTCGGGGCTGCGTAGGTATCCCATGCAGAGGCCATCTGTCTTCTCTCCCATAATGCTCAGGGTGGAGTGCACTTTAGCTCCCCTTCCTTTTCCTTCCCCCCTCGCGTGCTTACTGTAAAACAAACAAAACGCACTGCGGCCGACGTCCCGGGACAGGAGCTCGGGTTCAGCTCAGATATGCGTAGCGCGCGGGGTTCGCCTCTGACACGTGTCCGCGCACATCAAAACAACGTCATTCACGCCACACGTGTTGGTTTAAGCGAGGCCGTAGTAAAGCCCGGCACCTGTTACGCTCACTCCGACAAGCTCAGGTCACACATGAGCACAGGTTTCTATTTTGGACTTTAGTGTGATGGTTCCTGTGGTCAATATTTATTCTAGTTTTACAGCAGTCAAGTTGTTATTTATGAGGAAATTGGTGAAAAACTGAATCTCTTCACATATGTCATCAAAAAAACACCAAAATGCAAAGACAATTTAAACTCAGCTGACTCATTAATGTATCGTGACAAACGCTCTTTGTCCCAGTTCAACTATTTAAACATCCTGCGTCAAGTACATTGATTAATTGGAACAAATTGATTAAATCATGAGCTCATTTTTTCTCCTTTGCTTCATTTTCCTTTTTTTTCTTTTCTTTGTTGAGAAATATCAAATGACACATACAGATACAAGAACAACAACGTTGGAAATACAGTAAACAAAGAGAAAAGACAAGACTGAGCGGAGACAACAACAGCCACAAAAACAACAACAACAACCACAACAACAACAACAACAACAACAACAACAACAGGACAATTACAGGTAGAGGACAGGACAAGGAAACTGTAGCTGTTATGTTTGCTTGGGGAGCCATTAACTTTTTCTAGATATTATCATCATTGTCATTAGAAACAGTCTTGACAATAACAAAGACGTTACATATACTTACAACAGAGTATTTATACAACACAACTATACAATATATACCAAGTAAATCTGCAGTATATTTATAAAAATCCAACTAGTGACATCTGTGAAAGGTGTCAGAGACAAAGTGACAACCGACAGCTGTGGTGGCAGAGCCCAGAGTCTCAGAGAAGAAAACACACCAGACATATGTCCTCCTCTGTCCCACAGACACAAGACTCCTCCTCTGTCCCACAGACACAAGACTCTGTCCCACAGACACAAGACTCCTCTCTGTCCCACAGACACAAGACTCTGTCCCACAGACACAAGACTCCTCTCTGTCCCACAGACACAAGACTCCTCCTCTGTCCCACAGACACAAGACTCTGTCCCACAGACACAAGACTCCTCTCTGTCCCACAGACACAAGACTCTGTCCCACAGACACAAGACTCCTCTCTCTGTCCCACAGACACAAGACTCTGTCCCACAGACACAAGACTCTGTCCCACAGACACAAGACTCTCTCTGTCCCACAGACACAAGACTCTGTCCCACAGACACAAGACTCCTCTCTCTGTCCCACAGACACAAGACTCCTCTCTCTGTCCCACAGACACAAGACTCCTCTCTGTCCCACAGACACAAGACTCCTCTCTGTCCCACAGACAGGAGACTCTGTCCCACACAGAGACAGAGAGAGACCTGCTGAGCTTCCACAGTCACAGCTCAGATTACAATCAATAGAGCTGTGCTACTCATTCACTTTGAAGTTGCTGCTCTACTCGATCACAAACAACACACCTGAGTAAATGATTATTAACATAATCTAATCAAAGGTACTGTGTAGCTTTTTGTTGTTTATGTTTATGTTGTTTTGGCTAATGTATTCCTATGGAAGTTCTTCAGACCTGACTAGAAACATGGTGAATTCCCCATTGTTTCCATGGTAACTGTTGTTGCTTCTCAAGCCTCATCCACATGAATCAAATCAATCTTTACGGTGAACAGGACATTTTTTGGAATAGAGGAGGCTTCTGTGTGTTTTCATTAAAATGTTATGCCATTTATGACATAAAATATAGTTTTCACTATTAATGATGTTCCAAACTATGATTTTAACTTTCTGCTTCTGGAGAATTTTGACCTCTAGAAAGTTACACAGTGCATCTGTAAGTGTAACTACAGTATGTGCTTCATTTGTGAAACTAGCCAGGCTGGTTTTACAGAACTGCAGATGGTTCCAGGAAACCAGGAAGTACAAACGGCCAATCAGTGAACAGAGATGAAGCAGTGTGTTGGCCAGAACCAACCTGATTTCTATAGTCAAGCAGCCTTACTTTTATTTTGCTTATGTGCTGCAGAAACAAATGTAAACAGCCATTAAAAGGTCAGAAGCTCGACCTGTGGGAAGTCATTTGAGCAGAGGATTTATACATGAAAGAAGTCAAGCATTGTTACCAACTTATATACACAGACAGAGAGCTTATTGTCTGTGTGGGGCCTTTTGTGTATCATGAAGCAAGAACACTTTTTAAATTCAAGTCCAAAGTACTATTATTCTGACAAAAAAAGCAAAAGTAAATAAATACATAAAAAACACTTTTTAAAACACAAAAGTGTTTCTTGTATTGTATTTGGACAGACAAACAACGATGCTCCTAATAAAGACACTCATCCTTAGAGCTGCACATGGCTAAACAAAAGCTCATAAGCATCTAGTGCGCTCGTTCCATTTCTCCTGTTCTCCCCAAGTCTGTACTTCTCATGTTTTTAGCCTGAACACGAGCACAGACAACAAAGACTAACTAAAGCTGGCTGCACACTAGAGGAGTTTGAGATGTTTTTAGATGTGTTCTGATAAATAGTTGTAACAAAGTCGCCGTAACAGACAAACATAAGGAGAGAACCATCAAACACTGGCCACGCCTCCCTGAACTCGTAGAGGAAAACATTGGGCTTGAAATGAGAAAACTTTAGCTATCTCAGACTTTAACTAGTATCACAGTTATTTAACCACAGCAATTATTCTTTAAAAAAAAACTCACATCAGTGTTTTATGGTTAGAAGAGCCTTTTTAAGCTGCTGTTAGCGATAGACATGACACAGCATTAGCCACAAGCTCAGAACAGCAGCCACTCGAGTCTATGGCTCCTTGTTAATTCAAATCTAATCTTGTATTGGATCTGAGATTTGATATGAGTACTTCTACTTAGGAGTGTTTATGGACAATAAGTTTACCTGGAGCACACATGTGGACCACTTGCCTGACCAGCCAGTCCCTACACGCTTTGACAGACACTGTACAAAGACGTAAGGGTCTGGGATCAGAGCCCGGGGTTCAATTTCGAGGACGGGCTTTCCGACCGCGGAGTGAACCAATCACAGAAAACCCGGAAATTCCCCCGATGCAGCGACGCGCTAAACCGGTTGGTATAGTAAATATGTAGCGCGAGGATTTTTTCAATGGAGCAGTGACCTATGTGAAGGCTCTGAACACGTTCCTAATTGTTCAAAACCGAAGCTAGAGCCGAAAACAATGATCTATCAGCTACGTCCGCCATCTTGAATATTTTGAGACGGTTAGAAAAAAAGTTTTGAAATTGCGGAGCGGAGGGGAGGAGGGAAAGGGGGGGGGGGGGGGTTGTGATTGGATCGTCCTAACTTTGGACGACGAAATCATTGGCTATCTCTTCAGTTTCAGACCCTTCTGCATTCAAACAGAATGTAGGAGGGGCTGACTGGACAGGCAAGTGGACCACCTGTGCAACAGATTGCAACAACGCCTGCGTCGCTTGAGAGTACACGGAGTGGACTAAAGGATCATGCTGATTTTTTATCAGACAGTTCTTAAAAGTCTTCTGAGATTACAGCATCACAGCTTGGTATGAGACTTGTCTGTTCAGCTCAAAAACAGGCTGCTGCGTCTCACCCATACAACATGTAAAATGATGGGTGTACAGCAGCACCTGTCCCTGCAGGCCATTTTGCGTCAGGCCCACAAGATCCTGAATGATCCTTCACATGCTCTGTTTTCAGAGTTTGAGCTTTTACCTTCTGGGAGAAGGTTCAGGGTCCCACGATGTGGCAGGAACAGACCTAAAAACTCTTTAGTGCCAGTGTCTGTCAGACTACTGAATATGGACCGATGGAGGACTGTAGTGTCTTCTTCTTTTTACTGTGAACTGAATGCATGTGGAATGTCTATTTAGGAACTTGTGGCTATTAAAGAACTGTGCTGTATGGACGGCAACACCGGTTGATAGCCCAAGACAAATTTCCCATCCTTGGGAGGATAAAGTTAATCTTGAATCTTGAATCTTACTCACTGATACCGATACCTGAAAAATGTGAGATGATGGAGCTTTTTCCTACACCAGTATCAGTGTCAGTTAGCTCTGACTATAAGCAATATGATGATGATGATCCTTGGCCAATAGTTGGTTTAATAAAAGCACAATCTAAAGCAAAACCAATCATTTTCACATGTTTATTACACTGACATAAGAACATTTGCCTCTGTCATGTACAAAACGAGTCAAAGCAGTGTGATTTTTGCTACTTTTGCCAACAACAGAACTTAGGTTTCATATCGTGTTACCGACAGTGTCAAACCCACACGAGGAAATAAAAAGCCGTCTCATCTTACAGCGAAACCAGTGAATCGACACGACTCGTATAGTTTGTCCTGAAAACCCAGCGTGAAACTGCTCCGCACAAAGCACCTTAAATCCTGCTCCCGTCCCGTCCCGGTCTCACACTGGGGCCTTATTTTGGAGCAGTGAAAGCGTGTGAGCGTATGTGTGCAATCACCCAAATTACAGGGGATCCAGAGCAGCCCGGGCCTCCCTCCGTCCGCTCCTCACAGGCCCCGGAGAACATTACTGTGGTCGACCGCTCCAAATACCAGCCAGAAGAGAGCTTTTATATGCTCCGAAACCTACAGCTACAAAGTGGACGTTTATGGCCCCCAAATATAACCCGTTCAAAGTGTCGCCGCCAAAACCAAACGGGCTCGATCTGAATGAACGTCACACTTTAACGCAGTATCACAGAGAGGGATTTGTTTATAATTCTTCATCAATGTTGTACTTTTATGATGTAGTGTTTAAAAGAACTATATTATACACATTTGTATTCATAATAAAAGGGACATATATTGCAAGATTAACTTTGATGACATTGTAATCACGTTATTGAGTTTACTCCAGCTGTGTTTGGATTGATTTGTGCATGTGTGAGTGACCCTATGCTCTGTGTATGTGAAAATGTGAGAAAGTAAAGATACATGTTTGTCCCTAAAAGGTCACATACATAGAAACAACAGAGTCATCTGCTACTTGTTACAGTGACATGTCACTACGATGGCGGGCCTTATCACGTCTGCACTTTTGAACAGGAAGCCGATAGACCTGTTTCTATCACTGTCATTGTGGATCAATGTAACAGTAAAATGATGATTTGCACAGAAGAAGCATCATGTTGCCTTTAAAGCAGTACTTCTAAATCGTTTTAGCTGTGACTCTCAAAATAGCAACTATAGGCATTTGAAACCTCCAAACACAAAATGTTTTAAAACATTTATGTTTGATTTGAACATCAAGACACGATAAATTCATCTAATAGACCAGCAATTAGGATTCTACTTTAGTCTGACTGCATTTGAAAAGTGCAACTGTGTTGAAGATCTCAGAGTTAAACTTCACACATCATCAGTGGGCTCCCTAAATCATTCTGTTATCCCCGTGGGGGTTTTCATCCCCCCTGCTTTAAATGATTGTTTCCTGAACATGCACTTCATGTCAGATGAATATGTTTTGTGACCACTCATGTGACTCTCACTGAAAACTGTGAAGAGAAAGCAGAACGTCAGGATGAACATTTGAAGCTGATTAGTCGATGTATCACAAAAATCATTCATTGGTGCTGCCATGTTTGTTTTGGTTTGTTTGTGTTGCATCTCTGGCTTCTGCACATACCATAATGCTGTGCTCTGATTGGTCCACTGCTGCACTGTGATTGATCTGACACATCGTGGTTAGTTTCAATATGGAGGTGAGACTTTGACCAGATGTTTCAAATCACAAATATTGTGACAATTCATTCCAGGCTAGTTTATGCACAAATCCTGCATATAGGCTTGTTCTGCTTTTGAATGAATGAATGAATGGTTTACTTAGCACATTTACACAGACTGATGTCAGTGTAAATGTGCTATATAAATAAATCCAGGTCTGTTGATAACAAAACAATACTATAACATGCCTCGAAGTGGGTTTGTGTGTTACAGAACCTTTTCCAAGACTTCCACTGGTGTGACAGACCTAAACGTGTCATTAAGGATTTATTCCTGGTTGGTGATGTGACATATTGCCTGACTTTCCCTTTAGCTACCAGCCTCTCTCGTCAAGATGTGGTTGGATCCTTGTAATTAGGAATTATCTTCAGGTTGAAATATGAACATAACGAGGAGCAGACGTCTGAGACGTCAGACTGTGTAAAACACATCACGTCACTAACACTCACTAAAGTCTAAATGAACCATCTTCTGTCTCTTGTACAACTACCCTGTTTTGGAGCTTTTTTTAAAAACACATAGTTAACAGTTCTTGATTTTTTTGCATCTAAAATGGAATGATGTCAGTCCAGATGGTTGACAAAAGCCTGTTTTTTTAACTTTCCAACCTCTCAGTAGCTCTCAGTGGACATCCAGCACCTGCAGCTCACCAGGATTTTGGATCTGACATATTAAGTTTTATTCCTCAAAATGTATTTCTACTGTAAATGTATAGTTAAATGCCTGATTGTTCCCTCTTCTAATAGATAATGACTAATGTTCCATATACTGTAAGTGTCTAACTGCGCCTAATTGAGTGCTTCTCTCACTAAAAGAAGTAACTCACTGCTTTGTTTTTGCAAAAATCTGATTGAAAAGGTCATGTCAGACCCATCCTTTTTTGTAACAAACACACACACACACTATAAACGAGACAATTATATTTTTTGTTTCTATAAATTTCCCACTACTTTTAAATATAAATGATATTTTTACATGAATCAAGAATACGTTTGTTTAGAAAAGTTTGATAATATGTTCAAAATAACAGGAAGTAGAGCAGAGTATAGGGTTGTCAAAAAAATCCATTCCTCAATACTAATCGATACTAAAACGGGTATCGAACAAGTATCGATATTCATTAAGCCCCGCCCCCTCCTCCCTCTGGCCCGCTAAGCCCCGCCCCTTCTTCTCTCATTGGAAATGGAAATAATACTGTATCCTATACTATAAACAGCAAATGTGTCTGATAATAGAACAAAGCCCAGTCTTAATGTAAAGGTTCATGAATCAAGTTAATAATAAACAAATAATATATTAAATACTATTGTTTTAATAATATCAAAAAGAAAAACATAAATAAAAAAATAATCATTAAAAAATAAAAAGAAAAGAAAAATTTTAACCGTGGTATCGAAATCGGTATCAAGTATCGGATCGAGTTTGAAATTTTAGTATCGTGACAACACTAGAGCTGAGTTCTGAACAGATGACCTCACACTTGAGAGATTTTAACACACTAGCGTGTTGTTGTGTATTTTTAAGAAGTGAAACTTGTTACATTAGAAGAGCTTTGGCCTAATGTTTTTCTAGGTCACTAAGCATCTCATTAGTCATCATGTATGAACAGGAAGTACATCTGTAAACTAGATGAACTGAAATCTAATGATCTTGACTTTGTTTTAGTGAAATGATTCTCTTGTCTTGCTTTAAATGAGTCGTTATTCCAAATTTGTATCTGCATTTGGCACAATTCAACTGGAAAAGATTACACAATGTGGAATAGACATTATATCATCACATCGTTTAGTTTGAAAAATCCTGCTCCACATTCTGACTGTGGCAAAAGTATGAGAAGAACAACTGATATAATGTGTTTCTAAGGTTAAGTTGGCTTAATTTTTGTCACTGGAGCCTTTATTTGGCAGCAATACTATGCTATAATGATAAAAGTAGATTTTTTTGTTGCCACGACAACTACGTAGATCTTAGCCATCTAGTTTACTATGAACAGTTAGACAGATACAAACTCAGCAGACTAGTTGTTTATATTTGTTATCAGACTTTTCCTGGTTTTAAGCGTTTATACAGGAGAAAATATTCTTTCTCACCACTGACAGTAGTATGGTTTGAAGATGTTTCTGACTGGATATAACCGAATTTGACATTGTGAGAAGTAATAATCTCACAGAATCAGTTTCAGCTCAATGAAACTCTTTCTGCTTCTTCTTTTCGCGGCGCAGTCACGTGAACACGCCGTTTGTGACTCAACAAGTGCTTCATTACAGATTAAACGCAGACACATTTGCTCGTTAAACCCAACATTAAGATAACTCAGCCTTTCTTCCCAAACGTTCCCACTCGTTCTGCCATTACCGGTCGAAAGTCTGCTCCTCACACACATACAGACACACACACAGACCTGCCGCTGCGCTCCAGTCACATTAAGAGGCTTATAAAACATCACTGGTGCTTTTGTTTCATGTGTTTCCAGCGACGTGCTGTGATAATTAGGCCGAGCCCCAGCCTGTGAGCGTCCTGCGGTGTCTGCATGGGGCCCATTAGCGCGGCCCGGAGGAGAGATCAGGGGGATTCAGGAGGAGTACACACATGATGGAGGTGGATCTGCACGTCCACTGTGGGTCAGCTGTGATCGACCTAAATAGGATGTTATTAGAAAGGATTGTGCATTTTTATTTGTCTCCATCATTTTGCTTTGACTGTTTTTTAATTGCATTTTTCAGTTTTGTACTTTGTGTGAGTGCTTTGACAGTTAAGCAGCTTGTGTTGTTGTAAATGTGCTATAATTGACATTGACAAGCTGAAATTGCTTGATTCTGGGATTTTAACCTTAACTTCAGCTGTAAGCCTTGTTTATTTGAGAGACGTAGATACTTTTTCTTGTTTGCAACTGTTTTGAAGATGTCTGAAGACATTACCTGTTTGCTTTGAGACAAATTATTTGTCAGTTTGGTAAATCTATGGACCTGATCCTGAGACATTTGGTGAACAAAAGACTTTCTGTCTTCTATTGAACTTAGAGAGAAGCATTATTTGTGTACCTGTTATACATAATTTTGCCACTTTCTTTAGTAGTAAAATCAAATAAAACTCATTTATATGTCTCTGAAATATAGAGGGATTTTTTGTCATTTGTGAATGAAATTGACCCTACGACCCTTCAAAGTTACATTTCGGTTGAGTGAAATGTAACTGTCTCAAGCTTCAGGAGCCAGACGTCTGTCAGACCGGTTCAGATCTGATCCAAACAGCTGCTCTCGTTCTGTTTTATTGTTTTATTCCAAGAAGAGTCCCCAGTTAACCAGACGGAGAGTGGCTTTTTCTGCACAATCCAGCACAGTACGGCGCAAAGTGACGTCGACTGAAAATCACTACTGTATCAGTTGCAATGTAATATTTATCAAAGCAGGTGAAACACATTTCGATTTGTCTGAAGGAAAGTGGAGATGGTGTCTTATTCGGTTCGCACCAATACAATAGTGGGATCAAATATTCGTGCAGATCAATGAAATTTTGCTGTATCACTCAGCAGTCCTGAGATATCGGTTCAGCCATTATCATGGTTGTGTTATGTATCATGTTTAATTGGACATAATGAAACTATTTTGAGACTCATGTTGTCGCAGAATGTCTCAAAATGCATGAAAATGCATTTACATAAAGTTAAGTTGTTACTTGTACAGTATGTAACAGTTACATCACTTTTTTCTAAATCACTGTGCCATATTATCAATATCTGGGCAATCTGGAAAAACATATATTGATAAATCTTTAGATTTTATTATTTTTTTCTTGACTGCCTTTTGAAAAACAAAAAAAAATGCTTTTATGAACATAAACAAAAGAAAAACTTTGTCCCATATTTATAAGATTTTTTTTTTAATTCTATATCAATATTCTGCCTCAAAGTTTGACTTTTGCTTCAAGTCCCAAACAACACTGACCAAGGATTGTTTTTCTATCTTTCAATTCAAAACCCACAACTAAATAATTGGCGATTATTTTTCATTAATTAGCCAACTCTAGGAATGGTATTGTTAAGGATTTATCGATACTACTCTGCACATCGTATTTAAAGGTTGTATGGAGGATTTTCTAAAAGTGTTTGTTGTCAGTCTTGGTCAAAACAGTTGCATAGATTTGTAACAGCCTTGTATTTAAGCTAAACAAAAAAGAATGATAAAATGTATACAAACTGTGGACATGATGAGGCCAGTAAGACGTTGACCAATAGATAACGAGGTACTCCATACAACCTTTAAGAAAAAACAAGTAGTTTTTAATATTAGCCAGAGGACTGATAAGAGGACCGATAGGGCTGAAGCTTATCGAACCAATGGACTGTTCAGAAGCAGCACCGGGGCTGTTATGAAACCAAATCTGGGTACTCATCCCTAATTGTTAGTTAGAGCATGGTGAAGAACACAAAAATAGACTTGTACACCTTTAAAAAAGCACACTGAGCAGCTCTATGTTTAGCCTCCACGTGCTTGTCCTCCTCTAACACTACTTCTCCTCGTCCCTCGCAGGTGTGGACTGCAGCCAGGTCACCGTCCCAGAGCGGATCAACGCCGTGCTGGGCAAAAACATCACCCTGACCTGCAAGATCGAGGTGGGCTCCAACCTCAGCCTGACCCAGAGCTCGTGGGAACGCCGCCTCCCTCGGGCATGTCCACCGTGGCCGTGTTCAACCCCGAGTATGGGACGTCCGTGTCTGCAGAGTACTCCGGCCGCGTGTCCTTCGTGTCCCCCTCGGTCCGGGACGCCACCATCGTCCTGGAGGGGGTGGGCTTCGGCGACATCGGCTCCTACACGTGCAAAGTGGCCACCTTCCCCCTGGGCAACACGCAAGCCTCCACCTACGTCAATATATTAGGTAAGTACGCGTCGTAGGGATAATATTATTGACTCGGGTGTGGCGCGCTGCTTTTAGAATGTCTGTTTTGCAACGCGGTGAAAATAGCAGGTTTTCCTTGGAGTAATTGCTGGGTAAATACATGACTCTCTCCACCTGATTTTCCAATGACTACCTGGAATGAAGCCATGAACACTTAGCGCTCTGTTGCTTTTGCTGCTGCACACAGGAGGCGGTGGAAGACTGAAACATCACATTTTTACAGATTGTGCTAAAGATTTACACTGTCTTGAGTTGAAGGAAAGCACAGACAGGTCAGGTTCACTTCTGAATAGCTGTGATGGTGATTGTCAGTATATATTGAATTGTTTGATACTGGTGATTCGATCCCATTCGAAAAGGGTTAAGTTGGTTGTACTTTTTTCGTTTTCAGACGGAGACGATGCGTGTCTCTGGTTGGCTAATTAATCTGTCAGTCACACCCAATGAAATTTAAAGTAGGGACACTGTGGTCAGACAATATGGCCTCCGGGCTTTATGTTTATGTTATGTAATAGCCGTGGTATAGAGTGCTTACTTGCATATTCCAACTTTTTTGTTTTACTCAGCAAATCAACAAAAAAGTGGCCCCGGTTTTTGATGCCCAACAAAATTTTAATTGTATGGCAAATACTGAGAGGAATTAACCTGTTTATATTATGGTACAGTGAAGTCATGGTTTAGTATACTGCAGTGGTGCCCAAAGTGGGGCCCGGGGGCCGAAGTCAACCCACCAGGGGGTTGAATTTGGCCCGTGAAGGAGTGCTCAGCTTGGAGTATCTTTTTGATTCAATTTTGTGTTAAAAAAACTGTCAAATGATAGGATGGAACGATTCGGCATAAAGATCGAATCGTTCGATCCTGGCCCTTCGATCTGATCGTTGCATGTTCGAACGATTTGCGCATGCGCTAAATACAGTGTAGCGGCAGCGGCGTTTGTGACAAGGGAACGAGAGCGCGTGCGCAGAAGGTGTTGTGTGTGGGGAAAAGAAGTGGAGGAGACGCTGGCGCGCTCAGATTCAACCTTAACTTCATATCGCTCCGGTGTTTGGGAACACGTTGGATTTAGTGCCAAGGATGATGCTAGCGGTAAGAAAACTGTCTATTGGGAAGTTTATCGCTAATGACATGCAGCCGTTTTGTCTTGTTCGCGCTGTTGAACGCGGAGGCTTTAAGCACGTTTAACACCGCGAGCCTTGCTATAAACTCCGAGCCCAAAAACACTTCAGTAACACCGTAATACCCGCGATGTATGAAGAAACAAAGCGTGAACGTGAGCAAGACCAGATGCACGTGAATATGTTGCGCTGACAGCTGATGGGCGGACTTCCAGAGCTACGAAGAGTTTTATTACGATGACGGTCCACTACATCGACAAGAGTAGGCTAAAGTGTTGCAGACACGCATGTATGAGTCCCATACAAGTCAAAACCTCTCAGAAGCACTGACAGAAGTAAACATGATGGAAGTTATTGGAAAATAACTGTGTCCCTGACACAATGTAACAATGTAAGAAAGTAAATGTTAATGCTGTTAATATAAGGTTAGGGCAAATCTTGGGTTGCACTGTGCACTTTGCAATGTGTCTGCCAAACATGCAGTGTCCATCAGACACATTACAAACTTATAGGAAAAAAGAAAAGTCATTGCTTTTACATAAAAGCAAATGAAGCCCGCATTCTAAAATGAAGCAAGAAATGTAGAGTTGCAGTTCACAAACTAATATATGTACAAAATAAATGTAAAAATAAAAAATAGATAGTTTTAGATATTATTAACAAAATCGAAGAAAATCGAAAACGTGACGGCAAAATCGAAAATCGAATCGAATCGTGATTGGTGAATTGTCCATCCTACAAATGACAAGATAGGTGTAATCTCCTGAAACATGTGCATATTTTCTCAAAAAAAAAAAATCAATATGATATATAATGGCCTGCCAAGGAAAAAATCTGCTCATTTTGGCCAACAAGGAAAAAGGTTTGGGCACCCCTGGTCTACTGGATCTGTAATACTGCATTAGAGTTACTGAAGGGTAGGGCTGGCTGAGCGATATGGAAAACAAAATAATATCACTATCAACAGCTAAATCCAGCTGTCAAAATCTGACCAGTGTTGCCAAGTTTTCAGAGATAAACAAACAGCCTCAACACTTCAATAAAAAGTTAATAAAATAATCGATTATTAGAACATTGTGTGTTGCTGCAAAACAAGTTTTAGGGATTTTGCCAGATCATGTGTTTTTCTTACATAAATACTGTAACTTTCAGACATGAAAACACGCTAAGAATCCATGTTTCAGTTTTATACATTGATATATTTTAACTCATCAAACTTGCTAAGAATAATTTTGTTTAGGACTTCAACTTCAAAAAAGAAGCACAAAGTCGCTATAAAGACTGTGTGGTGTGATTGACCCTAACACAGCGTTTCTATAGCTGACATTCCTGATGTGAGAAGCACTCGGAGCAGGTTATAGATCATGTGTAACTGGAACTTCATCCACAGTGAAGAGATAAAACACTAATGGATATGAGCTGCTTGTTGTTGTTGTTGTTGTCCACTCTGTCTGGGCGTTATGCATTTGGACATGAACATGTTCCAGTCACAAATGGAGTATAATGTAGGTTTATTTTTAATGTCAGTCAGCAACAATCAATAGGAGCCAGGCTGATTGGAGTCTAGTCTAACTTTTACTTTTAGATCAAGTGGAGGATTCTTTTTTTCCGCTTTGGTTAAGTGTGTGTTTCCTTTTTACTAGTCAGTCAACCATTGATTCTCCATGATTAACGATAAACCGATATACTTTTTTTTGGTGCCCTTTTGTTGTTTCCCATACTGATATTTGCAATTTGGAGTTCCGTTGTGAAATGCTAGTCTTTCCCCTTTGAGCTCAGAAAACACATTCTGATGTCCATTGTCATGTCATAGGTATGATAAGCATATTTCCAGATAATTTGCAGCTTTATATATCATGCAGCAGAATTCAAGATATAAGCAATATTACATAGTACATTGGCTTCAAATATCGAACCATTTTTCAGTCACTGTTACTACAACCACCAGTATTGTTTGTCGATGTTGGTTGCTGATTACTGATACAATGATCACCCTGTCTGTCAGGAGTAGAACTGGTTCCACTCCAGAAAGTGCACTTGTTTGATGTGATGGATGGTCATTTCAGACACTCCTGAATTGGAACAAAACGTACAAAGAACTTAGAACAAAGAGGTCACTTCTCCACGGCCTGACACCATTTTTGCTTTTCCTTATCCACAGTGTAGTGATAATAAACAGAAATACACTATATCTCTGCTCACTTCTCTGAGAGTTTAACAGCACAAGAAATCAGAGTTATCACATCTATTTAAACAGCACAGTCTTTTGAAATGCTCTAATGTGCAATTGGCTTTAGTAAATCTGGACTGTTAAATTGCAGCAATGCAATGATCTGATCTGCCTCACGGCCGACTTTGTGTGGGAATCTGTGGGTATCTCATGATTCCATTAGATTTCAGTTCTGAGGCTCACAAGCCAATCTGAGACCAGTGCATCTTAATGTTTCAATGCATTGTTCTTTTGACCTTATTTTGCACCACCCACTTTTCTAGGAAGTGCACTGCTGCATTTAGCCTGTAGATTTCAGTCGATGGGTTTGTTTTAACTGTCATTACATCAGTTGAAATTGTCCACAAGACAAAACAAATGTTAGTACTTAACAAGTAATAGGAATCACTGCTAGAAAGTGGCGGACATAGGTCATAACCTACATTTAACCTACATTTTGAAATATTCAGAATGCAAAGTCAATTCAACTATATATAAACCGACCATTAGTTTATATGAATGGCAACTGTTTTCACACTAATCTGCAATTGCAAACGTTCTTATTACTAAAATTAAAAAAATATTTGAAGTTCTATGAAGGCGACACGGTGGCGCAACAGTTAGCGCTCTTGCCTCATAGCAAGAAGGTCCTGGGTTGACTCCTGGGCCGCCCGGGGCCTTTCTATGTGGTACTCCAGTTTCCTCCTACAACTAAAACATGTCTGTAATGCCTCCCCTGACCCTTCCCCCAGGGCTCCTCTGCAAAAGAGATTCTGAATCTCAGTGGGACTTCCCTGGTTAAATAAAGACTCATAATCAAGACTCTTTCATAAGAACGCAAAAACAAAAAAAGATGATCTTTCTTACCCCTATACGGCCTCCCTGACACAAATTAAAAACATGATCAAACATGGTTTAGTTCATGTTTGCACGTTTGATCCGGTTTGGTCCTGGTTTAGTACTGGTAGTATATTATTTTCTACAAAAATACTGCGTGGTGATGTAGACCCCACAAATAATTTGCTCTATTTGACTCACCCTTGAGTGTCTCTGGGCCCGCTGTCATGCCAAAAGCTTGCCTGACCAGCCAGTCCCCCTACAGGCTTTGACAGACACAAAGACGTGAGGGTCTGGATTCAGAGCGCCGGGTTTCAATTTCACAATTTCCGAGCGCGCGGAGTCAGCCAATCACAGAAAACCCAGAAATTCCACAGAAACAGCGACACGCTAAACCTGATGTTAATTGTAAATATGCAGTGTGAGCATTGACTGTGTGAAGCTGTCAGACGTTGCTGCTCCGGTTTGATTGATACATTCCTAATTGTTCAGAACCAAAGCTAGAGCCGGAAAAAAATCAGCTACGTCCGCCATCTTGAATGTTTTGAAACAGTTAGAAAAAAAGTTTTTTGAAATTGCGGAGTGGAGGGGAGGGGAGCGGTCGTTTGTGATTGGATCGTCCTAACTTTGGACGACAAAATCGTTGTCTCTGTATTTGGTTTCAGACCCTTCTGCGTTCAAACAGAATGTAGGAGGGACTGACTGGTCAGGCAAGCCAAAAGTAGCGTCACCTTGTTGAAGCCTTTTTTAAATATTATACATTTTAGCATGCAGAAACATATCAAAGAGATCACTTTTGTGTCTCTTTCTCACAATGAACAACTTTAAAATAACTCCATTCAAACTGACTCTACAACATATTGTAGTTAAACCCAGCGTCAATAAAATACTTCCCAGTTCAAACCATGTCCAAATCAACAATAACATTCCTGAAAAACAGCTGTTGAATAGCTCTGATGTAGTCCTTAAATCTCCGTAGCTTCAGTCACACCTCTCCTCTGCTCTTCTGTCACATTTACAAACTCCACACGTGTCACTCCGCTCCGGGCCGTCCCATATACTCACCGCGTTCGAAATCGGTTATAAGACCTATACGTTTTGGACCTGTCCCACCTCACACACGGGCTCGTTTACTATCGCCCCAGAGCCCCGAATGCATATTTTTCACCCGAACACGCAGACACGGACAAAAACAACCGGTCTGTGTAATCTATATACGTCCAGCAGCAGACTCTTATGTACAGTATACTTCTGATGTTTACTCTGAGGTCTGCCACGACATTCTCCAGTCTTTGAAACGACAATGTAAACACTTAAAGCCAGGTCACGACAATGGAACAGGATCTGCAGAGGTTATTATTGTGAAGGTGGGAGCACAAAACAGGAGAGGACAATAGAGGCTGGACAATGTGTGTTTTAGTCCTCACATTACTCAAAGATTGTATTTTGTTTGCTCTTATTGAAAACACATAAACTGTCTTTCAGTATAAACTTGTGGAATATGAACAAAACAGACTTTAAAAAACAATAAAAGTCAGATTTCTTTCTTCAAATTTGACATCTGCCCTAAAGTCCACATTCTTTTACTTTCAGGCAGATCTTTGACCATTGGATTATTTATTATGCACCAAGGTAGACAAGTGGCACTAACTCAAGCTTTACCAGCAAACACATTTCAAACAGAGGAGGTAAACTGTGCAGTGATGGAAGAGAAAAGAGTGAGTGAAAGGAGGGGTGAGAGTAAAGAGGTGCAGTGTGGTTGGGGTTTGTGATGATGTTGGCCTTTACAGTGAGAAACTGTCAGTTTGTAACTGTTTTGATCTGAAGCTTGCTAGTTTGCTTAGTTTGCACTAAAACTGCCAGAAACACCATACGTTGCTTTGATTTTTAGTTTCACTTTAAAGACTGCTGTTTGCTCACACTTGTCCAAGTAAAATGAACTGACAGGACCAGAGTTCACTTTATTTTTGATGTTTATAAGCGTTATTTAAAGATGGGATACCAGATTTAACAAAAACCTGAAGTGGGTTCAACTAGCTCAAGGGAGTGAACTGGTCAGTGGCCACGAGCAGAATTGTTCAGCTTGAGGAGCCACACCATTAGTGGACCTACTGCCACCGCCAGGGGGCTAAGTACATTTTTATTGAAAGAGACACAGACACTGTAAGCCCTCCATTAAAATATTTTTCTATATAACTTGGTTTTGATGTAATTCAGAGGGTCTGGGGAAATGCTCCCCCAGGAGATTTTTTTTAAATTCATGTAAAATTTCCTGCATTTTTTTGTTTGTTTTAGATGTGATATTTTCATGATGTAATGTAATTTTACTATAGTTAAAAAGACATAAGTCAATAAATCCATAGAGGCCAGATTTAGGGGGCCCAGCCCATGGATGTATTATATTATCTGGATTGGGCTCCGCCCCCTCTTTCCTGATGCGAGTGGCGATCAGGCCGCTCCGCAGTACTGCAGCGGTTGGGCCAATGCATTTTTGTCACTTCAAACTGCTATTGCTCCGCGGACACAACACCTTCAGCTTTAACTAAGGTCTCATTTTGAAGGTATTTCTCTCTAGTTTCACTACATAAATTTTCCAATTTTTTCGATACCCCAAGCGCTTAAACGGTGTTTAGCCTAGCTTACCGCTCTGCCCGCGCTCTCTCCGCTCCCCCCGCTCGTCTGCCGCTCTCCCCCGCTCAGGCCACCATCGCTCTGATTGGTCAAAACTGATCACGCTGTCACTTTTCTGACGTCATGGTAGGAGGCGCTAGCCCGCATTCAGGATAGAGCGCGGAAGAAAAAATCTTTTTCGGCATCAATGCGCCACTGAGCAGAAGCCATTGAAAACAACGGGCCGCCATCTTGGACTCAACTTCCAGTTCTAATTATACTTCCATGGCCCAGCCTCAGATGCCCTTAGCTCCGCCCACTTAGCTTCACTGCTGCACACACTTTTGTAAGGGCAGTGTGTAAAAGTCTGTTTTATGCCACATTCAGACAAAAGCCACAACTAAAAACATTACTTTATAGATTTCTGTGCTGCACTGTTTCCTGCGGTTTGCGCCACTGTTATTTTCGCATGTTTTAAATTGATTGTAGTTTTTGTACATTTTGGACTTTTTCTCCATGGATATAGGGCTATTTTGCACAAAATAAGGACCAAAATGAAGCTCCAGTTCCACAGAATATAACTGGGGTTCGAAATGCTTCTCAAAGAAATGAACTGTCTATTAAAAAGCTCTGCCCTGACAGTTGCATGCTACTGAAGGAGAGAGAAAGAGAGAGTGTGGAGGAGCAAATGTTTCTGAATGAGCCAAAGAGCCGCACTGGGATTGGCCAATAGCCGCATGCGACTTGCGAATCTCGGGTTTGAACTAGCTTCTAGCTCTCACAAATCGTTTTTTTCTTCTGCAATTAAATCTAAAAATAAAACAAAGAGGCATAAGTGGTAGGTGAAATCCAGACTTTTCTGAGCACTGAAGCATCAGCTGCAGAACTATGTAAGATTACTCCAACATGCATGAATACAGCTTTGACTAAACACTGGTAAGACTAGATGTGACTTGTGCTTTAGCGTGCAGTGCAGTGTGAGAGCTGGGCGTGGGCCGTGGAGCAGAGCAGCAGCAGCAGCAGCCTGAGGAAGGAAGCAGACAGGAAGACATCGCTGGCACTGGAACACTTACAATGACCTTTGTTTGAAAGCGCTGACAGCTCAATAGGAAATCAAGTGGAAAACAATCCACTCCAGTCAAAATCATTACATGTTTACCCAATTAGTGACAGCGCCGTGTTATTGATAAGTCTGTTCAAGCCGATCCATCAGCCAGGTCAGGCTCCTCACATTTGTCTTTGAGTTTGCAACACTACACATGCTACAGGAAGAGTGAATGGAAAGAATGTCTAAGAGTGGGACAAAAGTGAAGCATTATGTTTGGTTATATTTACGTCTAATCGACTGGTGTAAATGTACTCTTCATACAATAAAACTTCAAAAAGCCTTTATTTTGCTGGGAACTTAGTTTTTTTTTCTAAAAAAAATGTCTTTACACTGTAAGATAAAAGCCCAAAAGCCGAATGGGAAAATATCTTAATAATGGTGCACCACAATACTAATATTAGTATACCAATAATATATCTAATAAATCATAACTCTATGAAGTTAGCAGGACTGAGCAATATGGCCCAAAAATATATATATTTTTTGGAACACTCGAACGTTTGGAACAATTATAATTGTAATCCATTTTAATGATTTTTAATCAAAGTCATCAATGACTGCTGCTTTATACCACAAATATTTTAAAGCATCTTAAAGCGAACCCTGGATATAATCACATGTTTACCCTAAAACACTTATAATATTATCACTTATATAAATACAGGACAAATACCTTGGAAGTATTTGTAGTTTTATTAAAATAGTGTTTTAAAGAAATGACATGGAGGCGGCCATTTTGCTGCGGTTATGACAAAATAGTGTTGTCAGGTAACAGGTGGTAGCAGGTAACTAAGCAACATGAATTCCTGGGTTAAACCTTTTCAGTTTGAGCCGGAGCAAAGCCAAATACAGAACGATTTCGTGGAATTTAGTAAAACTGAAGATAATCAAGAGGAAGAGGCAAGAACTGGACACTGTCAGTGGTGTTTTTGTTTCAACTGTTCACAGGTGAAACTGTAGGAGTATGTCATCAACCAAAATGGCGGCTCCCAGTGGCTTGAAAACAACATAAACAATGACAATTTTATAAAAAGTAGTAAGCAGTTCTATATTTGTTTGTAATTTATTTTAATAAGCCTGACCAGTACAAGTGTTTTAGCCACATTTGTCTTCATAACCAGGGTTCCCTTTAAAGTGCCTCTGCCTATTTCACTGAACATTTTACTAAGTCCATCCCTGTTTAGCTTCTTTTTTTCCGGATTATAAATGTATTTCCTGTTCATAGATGATGACATCATGCTACAGAGTTGCTTGGCGACCATGTCCTACATTGGGCCAAAACTCTCAAGAGTCATTAAATTATGTTCATTGTGATAAAAATGAAAATGTCCTCGTCTCCCTAGTGTGATGTCATCTGCTCTACTCAGCACATTAAATTTTTTTTTCACAAACTTGTTCTTCATTCTTGTAAAACTGTAATTTACTACTAGTGTTAATCTACAACATTAAATTAAAATAGGAAATTTAATTGAATGTAAGTATTTATAGCTAACTAGGTTATTAGCGTTTGCATCTATTAGGCCTTATTAAAATGATATTCATTCTTTTTGGTTCTTTTCTATCTAATAGTCATAAGTTTGCATCTGTTCACCACTCACTCCTGTCACTCAAACTGTCACCATAGTTAGGAGAAAGGGGCGGGGCCAGCTGCTTTGGGGAGACGAGACTGCCAAGCGTTAACTTTATCAGAGAAAATCTCACAAAAACCACATGTACAGTAAATGCAATTCAAAAAGACGCTAGACACACAACTTTAACAGATTAAGCTACTTGAACCTCCTCCAAGACGCTCCTGTGGCTGTTGTTTGTGATGAAGAGTCACTAAACAGGTGGAAGGTTTAGAGTTACTGAAAAGCTTGACTATTTATTTATTTGAGACAGATTTACATTTGTTTTTATACTTATGTTGACAAGAAATATTGCTGTAATTGATGAGTATAGCATTGTCTTAGGTGGGGGTTCGACTCCTGGTTTTCTGTGAAGGGTTTGCATGTTTCTCTCTTTCTGTCTACCAACTAAAACGTGCAACCAAAACAGCCCTAAATCCTCCAGCTACAATAGTCTTGACCAAGTCTAGTAACTGGAGATGAGTCCCTGAGCGCTCCACAGAAGAGTAAGATTTATTTTTAGGTTGCACACAGGTCATTAGGTGCAAACTGTAGAAATAGTCATAAGCTAATGTCTTGATTAATGACACGACGCTTTAGCATTCTGGTCCAAATGGTCTCCAAGTATCAATGCTTGGGGTACTTGACTTTAGTTCTATTCGCACGGCCTTATATTTACCTAGGGACCTCATGTAAAATGTAATTATTCCGGACGTGTCTGAGTTTCAACTACCGTGCGAGTCATCCATGTCTAAAAATGTCTGTAGCCTAAAGTTTCCCCCAAATGTTACCTCCTGTAATTCACCAAACTAGACGTCCTCATGTAATTCTAAAGCCGTGTGAATGCGTATGTCTGCGTTTTCAATCAGTGAACGGTCTATAAATAAATTAATAATGATTCTGCGGCTTATTTTATCTTCAAATTTGAACAAAATTATTGTTACTATTTTTTACGGATCATTTTCAAAAGAAATTGTTGTTTTTTCTACGTTTAAATAGCTAAAGATTAATCAAACTACGATTGAAAGTCCGTGAACCGGAAGTACAACAAACTCGTTGTCGTCGAGAAGATGGATGTTTGAGGAAAAGTTTGGACAGAAGTTTGAATGTTTAGATTTTATCAGCGTAAATGGATTAAAATAGAGAGTCTTTGGCTGTTTCGTAAGCAATCGATGTAGTGGATGTGATTCTGATAAACAACTCAACAACGTGACGAGGAGCCACATTTTCTGCCGCAGCTCAGGTCAGTTTAACGTTAGCCTATTCACGTTAAAACAAACCGAAAACACAGGAAAGGCTCATTTCATGAATGAAGTAAAAGGTTGTTGCCATAAATCATCTGTCGCCGTTTCCGGAAAGTCTGTAAAAACAAGAAAATTACAGACATCGAATATGTCTGTAAAAAAAATACAGCTTTTATAACTGATTTGAGTTTTTTGAGTTTAAAATGGAGTTTTTGTCTCAGCTTATGACATATTTTGAAGCCAATATGTAAAGACTAAAATGACTAAAACAGTTCATGGATTAGCAGTTAATTTGTTAACTTATTGCAACTCTAATATCAACCATGTGCTAAAGAACTTGTGAGAGAAGGAAGTACTTTGACATTGAAATACCTACTTCCTGTTTTGCAGTGTTGATACTCCCAGCTTGGACTAAGTTTCAGAAGCACGTCTGACTAAACTATTGTTCATTATGTCTTTGTTTATTCGTCTCAAAACTTATTACAAATGTTACCTTTTGTTTTTTTAGATTTTCAGACCATAAATGTGTGGTATTTCCAGTTAGTCTCACTTCCTCTTGAACTGAAACACAGAATTGTCCTTCGCTGTGACTCACTTTCTATAAGTGCCTCGCGTCCAGTGGCTGTGGTTGGAAAAATCCCATAAAGGCCTTCTGTGTGTGTGTGGTGGTGTGTTGTGTGTTGACAAGTGAAGAACGACCCCAGAGCTGCTGCCGGCCTTGCTCTCAAAGCTCCTGCAGGACAACTGTTTTGGCTGGGACCGTTTCAGATGTCTGCGTTGTGAGTTTGACTGACAGGTGTGTGTCTGGGTCCCGGGACATGTGTTTCTTTATGGACCCTGTGTGTTTTGGATGGATCTCAGCTTGACTCACTGCTCCACCTGCTTCCAAACACGCCGAGTGCAAGGTTACAATCATAATAAGTGCCGTGGTTAAGAGTTGGGTTTCTCGCCACACGTTGGTTCACCTTTTGGATCTTTAAAGCAGTGGTTCTCAAATGCTTCACCCCAAGGACGTCTTAGTATAGTATTTGGCTCTCCGAGTACCACCAGATCAAAACTGTAGAAGACTTCAATCAGAGCTCAAAAACATTCCAAATCAGGTTTAAGACACTGGTAATAAATAGATAAGGCATTCTAAAGAAAAAAACATTTCAGACCGGGACCCCCAAACTATTCCAGCAACGTGTGACCAGTGACCAGTGTATCTAGCCCTTTGTGCCCGAGTTAGCTGACTAGAGCTAATTTTCATTGGTTGTCCCCAGGCCAGATGTAACAAGGCAACCTATGATTAAGAAAACATTTCATATCAAAAACATTAAACTGAGAAAAACTGCCTGACTAAAGGCTGATCTTCTGCCCTCGCTGCTCCTCTGGTCACTCGGCCCTCACTGGATCTAAACTTTACAAAATCACCCAGTGACGGCGGGGCAGTGCCATGTTTGGTTTTATGCACCAAACAGATGTATTTAAATGTAACCAAATGATTCCAATTCAGCAACTTGTATTTTTGTAGAATGTGACAATGATGATATCTGTATTGTTTCTTATCCAGTGTTTTTAGAGCTTGTTTATAAAGTGATTCTAATTGTTTTATTGTTGTGGATGAAATATTGGACCAGCTGACTATACAATATGTAAGTAAAGAAATACAGTTTGGCAGCTTTATATATATAGATATAAATGTTCCAGCCCACTGCCCCCACGCCCTCCTTGAAATGGTATTTAATTAAAATGTACACACAAACCCTTAGACGTATAAGAGATATATTTCAATCTTATAAGGTTTTGATGAGATTTAGTCTGGGAGCCCTCCCTCAGGAAAATAAAAAAAAAAAAAATCAATGCAATTTCCTGTATTTTGGTGAGTTTTAGATGTGATGATCATATTGTGTGACGTCATTTTTATGTTCTATAAATAAAAAGACATGAGGCAGTTAAATAAAAAAACCCAGCCCCCATGCCCTTAGCTCCGCCCCTGTAAAACTGGTCTTTAGGAGCGTCAGACCATGGATCTATTATATTATCTGGATACGGTATTGCTAGCTTGCAGCCGTTGTAAATCAGCCCCAGTGGCCGCTCCATTGGTACTGCAGCGGGAAAATGCCTCTACAGGCTAGAAAGGATTTTTTCCCTAGAGCGCAATGCAAACACAAACCGTCCGTGTTCAGCAGAAACAGCATCTACAGCTTAAGAACTGACGGACTTTGCGGCGATTCTTACCTAGATTCACATCATAAACTTTTTTCCGGTTCAGAAGGTTTTAGTTTCGTATAAAACGGCTTTTTAAGCTTTAGCTTCGGCTACCGCTGCTAACACTGTAACTGCCGCTCTGATTGGTCAGAACGGTCACGTGTGAGCTTTCGGCTTCTTTCGGATTCACTCGGCTCGAGCTCGTCCCGCTCCTCGCGGGGGGAGTTATGGGGGAACACAACTGCGCATGTTCCATAGCCTGAGCACCTAGCACAAGGCTAAAGCTAACGGCCATATTGGCAACGAACGCCAGTGAGCAAAAGCCATTGACGCACAGCGCCCGCCATCTTTGATCACCGGGGCTTGCGTCAGACAGACTCAGGACTGTCCTGTGTGATCAGAGCAGAGAAAACACTGCTGCACACACTTTTGTCAGGGCAGTGTGTAAACTTTTGTTTTATGTCACATTCAGACAAAAGCATGTAGAGACCACTTTAAACATTTTCACGGTGCACCACTGTTATTTACACATTATCTTTCACATTTTGGACCTTTTCTCCGTGGATATAAGGCGGGTTTGCACAAAATACAGATCAATATGAAGCTGAATGAATGAATATTTATTATTATAGCACATTTACCAACAGACCAATAGAATTTGTATTATTAACTTGTGTTTATTATAGAAGCTTTTCATTGCTTCCTTCATGAAAGTAAATGTGTTTGTTCAAATATTGTCACCCTCAAATATTTAGGTTGCATTTTTTTCTTAATAAAAACTGACACCACTACTTTTTGCACAAAGAAACAAAGGACGTACCCCAGTGTCATTAAGCTCCATATTTTTTCTCTAGAATCATTTGAATCACTTAAATATTGGCTTTGTCTAACCTTGAAGGCTGAAACAGAAGATACTGGAGACTTTGCACTGATATGTGTGACTAACTAATTGAATCATGGTGATTATTATCTTTTTGGTAGCTTTAGCAGTGAGTGAGGAATGTTGATGTGTCCAATTAGAAGCATGCTTATTTACTTTGCAGCCAAGCCTCTGAAGAAACCCTAGACATACAAAGAAATGTCAAAAACGTACGATAATATGTTACTAGAAGCCAAAGCGTAAAATAACCCTGAATTTGGTTGAAGCCACGTGGCGACATTTTCTTTGGACTTAACGGGTAAATCTTAACCAGTCCCAGTCCTAAACCCTTTTGAGTAACTTACCTGTCCACTGTCCAACCTACAGCTGTGGTATTGTACATGTCATGGTTGAACAGTCACAGTCACTTTACTACTAAACTAAACACACAGGTCTTTGTGGAGAACAGTTTAAACATGTAGAAAAGCTTTATCTGTGAAACGATCTCTGCAGAGGTCAGCTGAACTTTCCCACCGCTGGAGCTGCTGAGAACCACTCTGTGTATTTGGTCAAGCAAAGTCGATAAGTAAAACTAATAAGGCTCTGTAGTGTAATCATTAACATTCTCTCATACATACCGTTGTGTCCCACTGAATGCACTGCACGTTTCTCTATATTCTGTATGAGAAATGACTTCATACTTGATACCAATTTCAATTTATTTTAGGCCTGAATTATGAAAAATACAAAAGTGAGAACATTTTTTTATATGTACTATTTTTTGTACTTTTTTGACATATCATCACATGTTGTTTATAATACTAGAATATACTGAGGCCACTTTATTGACCGTTTATATACTACACTGTGCTCATCATACCTGCTTGTCAAAGCCTGATTCCTCGTTAGAACCTGATGAGTGTTTAGATGGAACACTAGGTGAGACAAGAGTGAACGATTGTTGTGTCCTTGGGTAAGACACTTAACCCACATTGCCTCATGGCGCTCACTGGGTGAGTGGATCCTTGATTATAAAGCACTTGAGTGCCTTGAAGGTAGAAAAGTGCTATATATAGATCATTTACCATGCAAGTTTTAGTTTGTTGCTTATTGGTGTGTTCAATCTGAGTAGGGTGTAACTAATGATTGTGTGGTCATTGATTAGTTGGGTGATTATTCTTTCGATTAGTCAGTTAACTGTGAAGAAAGCTGAGTCAATGAATGAAGATTTTTGAACTACTGTAACGCTGAATCTTCTGCAGGTGTACAGTATGTAAACAGTGCACATGCAGTGCTGTTCAGTCTGAGTGATTTCTCATGCCTTGTCCACATGAAGACAAAACAAATATAGTTTTAAAAACAATCTGTGTAAATATGGAGCTGTCTTAGGATTTGTGAGCGTCCACATGAATCAATAAACCAGCCTGAAGACAGTGTAATGTCTGTATCTGACCAGAGTGTGGCGCTGTGACTCTGACACAGACAGGAAGTAGAAATGACCCTGTGCATGTCCAAGAAAGTTGTTAACTAAACATGAACTTAGCAGAGAACTCTTTTACCAAACATTGTGAAAGAACAACATGGATCTAAAACCTACAGAAGAGACACAGAAAGTGGGTTTATGCTTCAGAATCTTTAAATATGACGACAAAGCTTCAATTCGGATTTAGAGGGGATTGTGGTGGATTATTTTTGTTTTTCTTTATTTCTTCTGTGGTTTATGGTGAAATGACACTCAGATTTTCAGAGTGAACATAATTTAAAGGTCCGAACATTCTGCAGATGAGACGTGACTCTGGGGCAGTGATGTCATCATTGAAAAAAAAAAAAAAGTTTCAGATCCAGCGTAACTGCTGAGACGCTAAACCGGAGTTTTGAAATCTTTTCACTCTGAGACCTGGTTTCATAAATCTTCATTTTCAGTGTCCTAAAACTCCTGCTTCATGTGACGATGTGTGGTTCAGGATGAATATTACTCCTGAGCTTGGCTTCATGTGGCATCAGTCTCCTTTTGAAAGCTGTGTAAAGACCATTAATATTTATCTGAATACCAAATAGTTCAAGAGTTAGCATTTCAGTCATAATTACAATAATTGATTAGTTGTGATTAATCAGTCCACTTGTTGCAGCCCCAAGTCTATTTTATAATCTTGTTTTGTTGCAGTTACTATTGGAATTACAGAACACAATACTTAAACTGTATCTAGTTTGGTTTCTTGTTGCTTTTAGTTTTGCGTATAATGTTGGGCTTAGATATCAAATGAGGCCTGTTTTGAGTAAAAATAATAACAGTTTTGTTCTAGGACTTGAGACATGACCTGGACTTGCAGCTAAAACCAGTTCCTTTTGACTGTAAAAGTGGCACAGTTTGCTCTGCTCTGCTGCTGTAGCTCCACAAACACACACACACACACTCTCCTCTGTCTGTAGGTCTGTGTGTGTGTGTGTAGTCGGGGTTCCCCAGTCTGACGTCAGCAGTGGGACCAGCGCAGTCACTTTGTTGATGGAAAATCGTTGGCCCGCCCCTCCTCTTCCTCCTCCTGACAGCAGCTCTAAGTCAAGCCGTCGCCGTAGTGACTGTGGGCTCAGCAGAAGTGGGCGGAGCAGACACAAGCTAACTCAAACTGATGGGATTGAAAAGTGTTCAGCTGCTGAGATACACATACATTCACTAAACTCTCAGCCGCAGATATGAGAGGTTATGTTTTTAGTAGATCAGATCAGAATGCACATTTAGTTCATTCTAAACCGCACGATTGATCTAAAGTGGATTAACGACATCAGGCCCATTGACTTACTGTTCAGAACTGTAGCTCTGGTCATGTTCTTTTGAGACTTCAATAACCCACACACCTTTTTCACTTCACTATTTGTTCTTGTGAGTCAAAGAGCTGTGTGTGGTTCACAGATCTATTCAAACATCTGGATGGAATATAGCTGAGCTATACATGGTCCCAGTCATCCCACAAGTCAATGTATTTGTACTGCAGTAAAAAAACAGACCAGAAAGCATTTTAATAGAGTGTAATCCAAATGTTTATACAGTATAATAAACCTGCACTTTTCAAAAAGGTCAGATTTTGTGGCAAAATGTGTATCTTTTCAGATGATAAACTTTTCTGGTTGAAAACACAAACTCTGTTAACCCTTAGCAGCTCTCCGTCTGAGTAGTCACTGGTCACGTCGTACACACTCGCCTGTGTCACTGAGCAGAGGGGGCAAGAGTCAAAGTACAATTACTCTGGCAAAAGCCTTCACCTAAGTAAAAGTACAATAGAATGAATGATTTATATTTCTATAGAACATTTACACAGACTCTTCCAAGTGCTTCACACGTAAACCCTCCTCTCTGTGACTGCAGCAGCCCTGGGGCAGCTCAGCAGAAGTGAGTCCACCTGGCGCCTCAACCTCCGACCAGCACCAAGTGTTCCCTTATCTGCATGTTATCATTTACACCTGTGTAAATGTATTTAAGTAAAAGATTAAAAAGTATAATCACAAAGTGAAGCTTTGTAGCTGATTTATTATAATAATCAGACTTTTATCATTTGACAACTGTTAGAAATATAAATTTTGACAGTTTTCACAAAGCACTGACAAACACAGCATGTCTACACTTCTTTTAAATGTATAAAGTAAAAAATACAGATATTTCTTGAAAATCTAAGAATAAAAGTAAAAAGTCATCAAAAGTTTATATACAAGTAAAGTACAGATACACAGAGCTGGGAAATCATTTTTTACCCTACGCCATATTTGAACCTGGACAAGTGGTGGAGGGCCGGGCTGCCTGCAAAATCCAGACAATACAGTATTAAAAATATATTGTGGCCAACTCCTCTTTCGGAGTTCTGTAGCCGTGACTGACAGATGAATTAGCAATAGAGACACGCATCTTCCACCGTGTAAAACAACAGGCTGCTCCAGACGAAAAAATACTTGAAAAAATATCACGTAGAACTGAAAAACATCGCTGATTTATGCAGAATCAATGAGTGAAGCAAAAACGATTTTAATGTGAGGTGAGTGAAGTTCATCTGCGTCACACAAATAAGCTAATCAGATTGCCTGGTACGATGTAGATTTGATCTGAAACACGGGGGGGGGGGGGGGTGTTGTGACCAGACCACTCTTCACAGTTTGCTGAAGAGTGGTTCTGGGTCCCAGGCTAGAGCCGGCCGCAGCATATTCTGTAAAGGCTTTTGATTTATTGTGGTAAAGTTTGCCCGTCTAAAAAGTCGAGTACTTTAGTCTCGGCGTGTGAGCAAAGAACTATATGCACTTCTGCGCGTGGCTGCACAGCTAACAGATGTACTAGCTAGTCTATCAGAGTAGTGGCGGCCATGTTCTTCACGGAGGGCTGGCTGTGGGTTGAGGTCAGTGACTCCGCCCCATCACAGCTGAGCACACGAGAGTTTTATACATCCTAAAGACACAGAAGTGACACAAAATCAACTAATGAGTGTGCCAACTTCAGTTGTGACCATAGGGGATTACACTAGCCTATAATACCAGCCTATAATACTAAGCCAACACAAATCATCTAATGTTTCAATGTTAACATAAATATGCTGTAACAGACTACATTTGGTCTCCTCAACAGACCAAATTTTCTGTGTTTGATGCATCTGTCTGTTCAAAAATAGACAGTTTTTTCCAACCTATTAAGTCTCCGAGTTGTCAAATCCAAGTCTTTGGGCTTCTTTTTTTTCAAGTCCCTTTTAAGTCATAAAGGAATGAAACTTAGCAACTTAACAGGTTTGATTTATTAAAATATATCAATTTATATAAAAAACACTTGTTTTGCAGCAACACACAATGTTCTAATTAATCATTCTTGTATTAACTTTTTTGTTTATTGTTTCTGTCTGAAAATCTGGCAACACTGAACAGCAGTTGAGAGTGAATTGTATTTACCTCAAAGACAATAGAATAATAAACGATCTGCAAGAATCGTAATCAAATTGAAATCGTGATCTGCCCCAAGAAAGTCGTCGGTCAGATCCTGCAGCGACTGTACTCTCACACACCAGTATTTGTATTGTGTGTGAGTGTTAAACAGGACTGATTATTATAGAAAAGTAAATATACCTCCTCTCCCCCGTTGCCCAGCCAGTCTGCCTCCGCTGCCTCCTCCTCCTCAAATAGAACAACTACTGTTTATAGTAGTCGGGCCGGGAGGGGTAAAAGTGGTGAAGAATGCACAGGCAGGCCGGCCCCACCCCTGCTCCGGCTTCACACGGGACACCCACCCAGCGGCGTATTTATAGAACCAGACTGTGCCAAGAGAGAGGCCGTTAAGAGATCTGCGGAGAGGACAGAGGGGTTAGGGCCCGGTCTGCTGCTCCAGGCTGTTAAACTGTCACACGAGCTGCTAAGTGGGACGGACACACTAGTTTTAGGAGCGAGGAGGCGTTACAAGCGTCCGGGACAGAAGAAGATGTTAGCGGTGAAGAGTAGAGAGAGTTTCCTTCAGCGCAGAAAAGAGATAAAAGATATGATAACTAACTAAAACAGCATGTACACTCAAGAAAAAAAGAAACGCAACATTTTATATTTAAAAATTACTTGAAAGCGAGTACTTTTGTAAAAATGGGTTACATCATGATTTCAGTCATAGTAAGCTGGTTAACTGTGCTCAAGTCTTCTCTATAAAAAGCACCAGAATGAAGCCAAAAACACACTTCTTCACGATGCCACGATTGTCCAACCACAGAGGGATGAGCTTGCTCCAAGCTGGACGGTGTTGTCTTGTGTCTCCAGGGTGTTTGGAGTCACCGCTCTACCATTAGTCGTCTTGTGGAGCGATGCCACTGGTTCCTCTAACGACCGTCCTCGTACTGATGGCCCCCTGTAACAACCGCTGTACAAGACCTCCTGTAATCGTGACAGGTTTGGCCCGCCACCAGGTCTGCAGCCGAGACCATTGGGACACACCACAGGCCAGTGTCGGCCAGAACCATCCGTAACTGCACATCGTCATTGGACTTTGCAGAGGTGGTTGCAAGGTCCCATTGAAAATGTCTGGGATCTGCTCAGTGTGCGTGTCTACCGACATGACCATCCCCCGAAACCCCCCGGTGGAAGAATGGATCAACTCAGACACTACTGCCGATCCATGAGACGATAAATAACTGCTGTCCAGGGCCAGCGGGGGTCACGTGAACTATTGACAGTCTGATGAAACTTTGTCACATTTGGTTTGGGGGTGGCTCTATTGTTTGATTGTGTTATTGGACTCGAAAATGCCACAAGAGTTGGCTGAGGATTAGAAATGGATGTAGGTTCATATGAAACGGACGGATCTCAAAAATAAAATATTCTGCCCCCCAAAACTCCAAAAACTGAGCGTTGACTTTCATTTTTCCTTGAGTGTATGTAAACTGTAGAACTGCACATTTCTTCATGTATACTTTATTTATTGTGTCATTCATGTGGATCCTGGGCCTTATTTACTGCGCAGGTTGCTAGGTTGTGGATTTGCCTTTGCTGACATCATGTTTGATACTCATGTCCAAGCAGGAAGTGGAACCAAAAAAAAAGTCACCAAAATTGCCAGTGTTTGTAGCCAACATGTCCCTGGATTATTTATAGTTTGCTATGTTTGGAGGCTTAACTCTGCTCTTGTCAAAGATTTAGCACTAACTCTGAAAATGCTACCAGTTGCTACAAACACTGGAAGGGTCTGTAGTGCTTCTCACACTTTTAATACCACCTCAGATAGTCTGTGTCTGTCCAAGTACATCAGGACTGAAGTACAGTTAAGCATGCTTAGGAAAAATCAGTTAATAAATACCAACAGTCTACCAAGAAAGAGTACATTTACCACACAAAAACAGCGTATTATGACCACGATTTACGCAAAACAGTCGTAAACTCGTGCTAATCATACACAGTTTACATGTCCTGTAATGTCGTGGTAAATGGACACTTTCTGTGAGATTGTCCTCTAAATACTTACCCAAAAAGTAGAAAGACATTTGCTCAGATTTGTTCTGAGTTAGACGTTGAAGCCTCGCAGTGCTTGTGCCACAAACAGACCTGAGTGTGTGCTGTAGCCTGTAAAGCTAACATGCTCAGAGCTGTTGTACACATGATCAGACTGTAGAGAAACATATTACTTATCTTTGAACTGCACCGAAATAAAAGGAAACAACCTTAAGACACCGGAGTTGTGATGAACCTCAGATCAATATCAACACACTGAGTTTTGTTTGTTTGTTCTTTAGAAATAAAATAAAGAACAAAAAGTGAGAAGCTCAATGCACAGCCTACACCCATTCAAAACCACTTTATTCTTTAAGTGTATTAAAATTCTCTTTTTTAAATGACTAAATGTGTAAATATTCACCTTTTCCAGCCCTCTCACTTTTCTTGGCAGCACACTTCCTGTTTAGCTCTGTTAAGTTTTTGTGGGGCAATCTCAAATAGATATAATGACAGTTAAAATGGACTCAGCAAATAAGTTCCACAGGCTAAACGCAGCTGAACAGGAAGTGCACTGCCAAGAAAAGTGGGCGGGGCAGAATAAAGTGAATAAAGACATTGGGCCTCATTCATGAAAGTCTTCGTAAAATCTGTGCGTAACTTCCACTTTAAGAATAAAAATGAATAATGCATACTTCCTTATATGGCAAAAAGGGCGGGTCGCAGCGCGTCACCGACAAGACTTGGAGCAGGAAAAAAAAAAAAATGAGGAAGACGCTGCAGAAGTGTCTTTTAAAAATGTCCAAACTCACATGAACACACTCAGAGGAAACAGATTCACATCACAAATGTATTGAAATAACGCTGGGCTTTTGTCGTTTATATCGCGTTTCACGTCGCGGTAGAACGAGCGGGTGGGGGGGGGGGGCAGTGGCTGTAGCGGGGGGCACAGACAGTGCACAGAGGCTCTGGTCCTGGGGGACACAGGGTCCTGAGTCCTGTGGGGGTCAGAACACAGAGGCTCAGAGGCTGGGACAGGCTGCTGCAGGTTTATTAAAGGAGTCATTTTTTTTTTTTGCATAACTGATTTTTTTTTTGTTTCTAAAATGATTTTATATACAATAATTTGCAAAAATACATAACCTACAATAATGTAGGAATTACAATTTTTGAATGAAGTATATAAGAAATAAAAATCTGAAACAGCTGTTTTTTTGTTCTTACAAGTGCTCCTCAGTGTTCGTAGGATTTGTTCTTACAGACGAACATTTTCCGTTAAGAACAAATATTGTGAATGCCAAAAATGTTCGTAAACAGCCCTTAAGAACAAATTTGTTCGTAAGAACGTTTCATGAATGAGGCCCATTGAGAGGATTATAACATTCTGATGTGATGCTGTAAATCATTCAATACATGTGGCCACTTTCACATGGAAGAAGTGACAAACCCTAAAAGACAAAAAAGAACTTCCTTCAGCAGTTTGTTGTTGTTATAGCAACAGCTCTATTCATAATCAAAATAGAACTTTTTGAGTGAGGAACTGGCCTCACTAAATCTTCAAAACAGGAAGGAATCATTTACATTTGCCTGAAACTCTTGTTTGAGCTGTTTGTAGTTTGAGAAGTGTTTTGTGTTTGTCTGCAGACACAAACTAAATATTGTCGGGACAGACGACCACAGAACAACGGAGCCCAGGGCAGTGCATTTAAAGTGGACTGTCTGTGTTCAGTGTCTCACACCAAACTCTGTGTGACAGGTCTCGTGATCGTACAAGTAGGGCTGGGCGTTACAGACAAAAGTTAATATCTCCATCATCGATTACAATATTCAGACGATATTATTTCAAAGCAATCATAAAATGTTCAAACTAGAGATCGATCGATATGGGTTTTTGGATGGTCGATCTCGATGCCGATTTTTACCCGGTTTGGACAGCCGATTTCAGTGACCGATATTTTAGGCCGATTTCAGTGGTCGATATACATTTTAAATGCAGCAGGACAACAAATACAGAATAAAAAATAAAAGTACATACTTAAAATACTGTCTAATGAATAATACACAAATATAAGTAAGGATTAAACAACGAGGAGCCGTGCATTACACAGATATAATGCACGACGTGGAGTCAAGAACATCACGATGCGCAGCGGAGTGATGTTACTCCGCGGAGTGCATTATATCTGTAATGCACAGGCTCCGAGTTGTTTAATCCGCTTATACCATGGTCAAACGGCGAAAAACTTTAATATAGACGTACAGTTCGTTCACTGATCTCAAATTTTGCTCGGAAAATTGTATCTTTGGGTCTACTTTTATTGTATCCGGGCTTAACAGCATGGCAACATAGCATGTTTACGTTCAAATTCACAGCGCTGCTGTTGTCAGGCTGTTGTAGAGAGAAAGAGAGACGGAGGAGAGATCGCTCCTCCGTCTCTCTTTCTCTTTCTCTCTCTCTCCCGCTCTCAGTCCCACGTGTTTATTTACCTCAGGGCGGAGGAAAAGTTCGAGCAGGATGCAGTCTCTCAGTTTTCAAAGCCTGTGCAGGCGATGTATTCCGACCATTTTGTGTCTCTGTGCTAAAATCCCAGTCCACGCTCACAAAATGCGATGTCCGTCCTCTCATGTTGCTTAAAATATCCAATACACGAGTCTATCAAAAACTAGAAAGTTCCGCGCTAGCTAACTTGTGTCAAGACGGTCAAGTCACCGTCAACCAAAAGTATCACTTCCTGTGTGTACTGCACAATAAAAGCCTCAACATAATTCTGCTGAAAGCAAAGTTTTAATATGAAAGAGTAAGAAAGCGACAGGGCATCAGAGACTCTTGCTCTTCCATCAGCCTGTCAAAAGTTCATTGGTTTTGCTCAGATGTTGCGCGTTACCGTGGAGACGTATTCAGCGCACTGATATGTAGGTGATTTAACCTGCCGAACTACGTGTGCGTATACGATTATAATGCACGCCAGTTAACATTTGAATTCTCACTGACCATGGTATAATACTTGATAAACATTGATTTAACATTACAAGGGCACAATGGCAATCCACTTATTTGATGTATTTTTTCTCCCTTCTGCTCCCCCGCTCTAGTGTGTCCTGGCTACGGCTGCCCAGGCGGTGCCTGATCAAAAAACTAACTTTTTCTTTACGATAATTATTTTTTCTAGTTTCTTTCATGACGAAAATGTGAAACTGAATAATTATAAAGAAATATATTATATATATATATATATATATATATATATATATATATATATATATATATATATATATATATATATATATATATATATATATACTGTATATAAAAAATTTAAAAAATAAATAAAATTCTGCCTTAATGACCAAAATTGATGCCGATGGCCAACATTTTAAATTGCGCAAATATCTGCCCTAACTATCGGCCGGCCGATATATCGGTCGATCTCTAATTCAAACACATATTATATTAGTTGAAGTTTAATGATCAGAAAAATAGTAGTTGGCTAAAGACATTTTTTGTCGAGAGTCAATTAATCGACTAAAAAGTCCCTCTTTCTCAAAACTAGTGAGTGTCTCAAAGTTCTGACCAAATATTTGATCCAAACCGGCCTCACAAGACACAAACTCAGAGGCTAAATTACTATTTAAAAAGAAAACGTGCAGCTAAATGAGATTTTCATGTACAGAATTCTGAATTAACATGCAATGTGCTTTTTAACTAAGCAACTAAAACATTAACAAGTGATTAATTTACTAGAAAATCACCTTCTACACTTAGTTAAACATTTACAGTCTTCATGCTATCTTCAATTGTATCTTTAAACAAATAGTTTTTAAGCATTTTCCCCCCTAAACGATGAAGTCAATATTCCTTTTTTGCACATCTTCAAAACAACTATCACGATATGATCTAAAATTCGATATACAGTATTGCCCAGCTCTAAGTACAATACCACAGTACAAGAGTAGAACAGGTATATTCTTTTGTGTACAATACCACAGTACAAGAGTAGAACAGGTATATTCTTTTGTGTACAATACCACAGTACAAGAGTAGAACAGGTATATTCTTTTGTGTACAATACCACAGTACAAGAGTAGAACAGGTATATTCTTTTGTGTACAATACCGCAGTACAAGAGTAGAACAGGTGTATTCTTTTGTGTACAATACCGCAGTACAAGAGTAGAACAGGTGTATTCTTTTGTGTACAATACCAGTACAAGAGTAGAACAGGTGTATTCTTTTGTGTACAATACCAGTACAAGAGTAGAACAGGTATCTGTGTACAATACCAGTACAAGAGTAGAACAGGTGTATTCTTTTGCGTACAATACCACAGTACAAGAGTAGAGCAGGTAGTGGGCTGTCTCTCTTCTTGTTTTGTTCTGTGTTTGCTGTTTTTCTCAGGAAACACTGTAACCGTATCTGAGCAGCTCGGTAACTCAGTCCTAATGACACTGACAATAACAGTGTAGTGCTGCTGACAGAGGGTGCTAACTGTGTGTGTGTGTGTGTGTGTGTGTGTTGTTCTTATGTCTGTCAGGATGTCAGGATTGAGCTGAAATCAGATCTCAGCGTGGGACACTTGTCTAATGAATGGATCCTACAAAAGATAAAGTCATTAAAGTGCGTATGACAAGTTAGAACACTTTTTCTTCTGTAAATCATAGACCTGTCACGGTAAATAATTTTACCAGACGATATATTGTCTCTGAAAATATCTCGCTAATTGATATTATTGTTGACAGCGTTTTATACAGCTGAATGAAATGATTTTTTTCTTTTACACAAATGTTAATAGTAACTAGACATGCTGTGAGGTACTTCTCACAGCATGTGTGCACTAATATTAGTTGATGTGAAAACTTAACTGCAGACCCAAGACTATGGGCCCTTTTGTAATTACATTATTATAATGCTTTCACTATTTTATTTTATGTATTAATTTTAAACTTGGCCAACTGGATGGCTCATTCCAGTCATGCCACCTCATCTAATGTAGAATTATTGAAGAATGTTGTGCTTTTAGCATGACATGAGTGCAAAATCATCTGCTTAAAAATACAGTTTTTCCACGGCTCTTCATACGTGGCAAGTCACAGGTTTAAGCCGCTCTGTGCCATCGGTACCTTGACCAGTGCGCACGTCGATTCCAGCCTTTGCGCGTAAAACCTGCCGTAGATGAAGAGTTTGGACGAGCTGGTGCCTTTGTTTTAAGTCACGGACGTCGCTGATCACGTCTTTATAAAGCTTGCATTCCAAATAAACGGAAAACGAATTGTTCACAGTGCCAGTGCACGAGGACCATCAGCGCGCACGAAGTGAAACAAACGCGAGGAAATACATGAACGAGACGCTGAGTCTTCTACGCGCTGTGGCGGGCCGAAGGGGGGGGGGGGGGGGGGGGGGGGGGGGGGGGGGGTCTTGGGTGGCGCCAAAAGAGTCGTGTGTTTATGGTGATTAGTTGATTGGATTCTGTGTAATGTTTTGCCGCACCTGAATTCTTTTGCGCCGTGTATGCAATACACATTTATCGAGTCTCAAAATGCTATCGTGAATGTTTTTATATATAACTCGATTAGTAATTATCGTGACAAGCTTAGTAAAACATAGTGAACATTGTTGGAGAGAAACAATAAGACTTTTTTTTATCTCTTGCCATTCCTATGTCTGCAGTTTTGATTTTATCATTAACGTGTCGTTAAGTTTTATTCTTGTTCTATGACTTTAGTGCAGCACAAGCTTTAATAAGGGCTTGTTTGTTTGTCAATTTGAACAACATGAATGCCTTTCATGAAGCTATAAATGATTGGTTCTTAAGCCAATTTACAAATCAGCGTCATTACTTTGTGTGAAAGACAGATGTGTGATGAATAATGGTTTAGGTTGAAAGTTTTTTGGTTAATAAACTAAAATAAATCAATAAAATCAAATAAGAAAATCGACCTCAAAAATCGGCTTTGAAAATCTACCAATAATATTGACATTGGCTGACAACATTTTAAAATATCGACATTGGCCAAAGAAAAACCCATATCAGTCAAAACTCTAAATATTGAATTTTACGTTATAGGATCCCTTTAAAAAAGCGTTCTTGGATTACTCCTACAGCACTGGTAAGACCTGCTTTGAGTGTAGGACCTTTCTGAAAAGCAGACTTAACAGGAAAACAGTGGAGTGGTTGTGAGTAGAACATGACATTACAGTCTGACAGTCTGACTCATGTATGTTTCATGTCTAAAGCTGCTCTTAGACTACTTCCTCGTGTCATCCTATGAAGGACATTACTTATTCATGTGGAAAGGCTAATACATCTGTAGTCACTTTGTCATTTTTCTTTCCAGACATGTCTCCTGTGCACAAGCCAAAGCAACAAGATACAACAACAACATTAAAGGACACATGTTATGGTTTTGAAAAAGAGCATATGGCATTCTGTTTTCCAGTTCCAACTTAATTAGGTAGATTATTACTTGTTGTGAATGAAAATGATAGTTTTACATCAATCAAGATAAAACTAACTTGATTTTTTTTATCTTGATTCATAAAGTTTGTTGTTATTTTCAACAGGAAGTAGAGCTCTAAACGGATCCGCCCAGTCTCCAAAGAAACTGTCAATACACAACGAAATGTCAAAATTGTATGATGTTTAAGGTTCATTTTTTGGTTTACCCACGTTTCTCAGGAGAGCAGTTCAGGTCGGGAAGGGAGCAGGAGGAGAGAAGTTGCAGTTGCTGTATTTTCTGCGGAGAGATAACTGAGAGAGCCGACATATGCTGCTCACATATAAATACATATGTTAGTTACAGGATGTTAGTTAATTCTCCTTATAGTCCATAAATAACACATAACTGTCATTTGTGTATTGTTGCACTGTTTTTATTGGTCCTGGTGCCTGGGATTCTAAAGTGGAGGACTCAGGAGGTTTAAAGGATGGAAAAAACAAAAAAAATGCAGCCTGTTTTTACCCAATTTGGTTGTTTTGGTGAAGTTCATTATCGTCTTTTGTCCAGTAAATATGACACATGGAGGAGAATCAAGCCCCAGTGATCAAAGATGGCGGACACTGTGCGTCAGTGGCCTTTACTCAGTGGTGTTCGTGGTCATATTGGTCGTTAGCTTCAGCCTTTTGCTAGGTGCTCTACAGGCTATTGAACATGCACAGCTGTATTTCCCCCATGATTCTTCGCGCGCAGGATGAATTCAAGCCAAGTAGATTTGTATGTTGATGTCAAACACTTTATACAAAACTAAAACTTTTTGAGCCAGAAAAAAGTTCATGATGTGAAACTAACTAAGAATTGCCACAAAGTCCGACAGTTCTTAAAGCTGTGCATGTTGTTTCTGTTGAACACAGTTTGTGTTTGCTTAGCACTCTAGGAAAAAATGCTTTCTAACCTGTTGAGGGATTTCCCACTGTAGAACTAGAGCGATCACTGGGGCTGTTTTAAAACAGCTACAAGCAGCATTGTCCTATCCAGATAATATAATAGATCCATGAGGGGAATCGACAGATGTTACCTAGCAACCACATTCTAAATGTGGGCCGAAATCAACATAAATAAAACAGGAGTGACAATGTGACAAATTATTATAACTTGGAACACTTTAATTGTGTTAAATGAGTATTTAAACTTCCAGTAAACTGTGTCAGTTGTGTTTAATTTGTCTTTGCATTTTGGTGCTTTTGACGACAAGATTCTATCTCAGAACTTACATTACTTTATTTCTACTATTAGTTGTCAGCTTCTTTTTCTTTTTCTTCTTCTTCAAAAAAAAATCAAGTAAAAATTAGCAAAATGCTATAATCTGTCATACGGGCTTTAACAGTACAGTTTTGACTCCTGCTTATCTAACCTAATGTTTGTCTCCTTTTGTCTTTCCTCAGTGGAGCCTAAAGTGTACGTGTCGGCCGGCCCCACGGCTCTCATGGACGGAGCCAACGAGTCTCTAGTAGCCACGTGTATCGCCGAGAGAGGCCGTCCTGCCGCCGAGGTGTTCTGGGAGACGGATCTGTACGGGCGCAGCGAGAAGCAGAGTCAGGAGGAGAGCGACGGGACCACCTCTGTGCACGTCCGATACATGTGGCAGCCTCAGAGCTACGGCCAGGGCAGACTGCTCACCTGCGTGGTCCGACACCCGGCGCTGCAGACCGACTTCAGGATACCGTTCACTCTCAACGTGCACTGTGAGTACACACACCCACACCACCCCCGGGATGCTTTGGATTCACTACAGGGAGTTCTTCAAAAGTTTAGAAATGTCTTTAATCAGAAATGGGAAATTTAAGGGCTTCAGTTGATGTAAACTGGTCAAAATTAGATTGTTATGTCTTAAATTTGAAGTAGCGCAAATACAAGTAGTAAGCTCTTGTATTTGGAGCAGATTTATCAAAGTTAAGTGTCAGAAATAATGCATTTGTTGTGATGTCCGCTGTGTAAATAAACTTCAGATGGAGCTACAGCAGACCAGAGGTGCTCCAGTTAGCTTAACACGAATCGTTTCACAACCTCACGACTAAACAAGAACTATTCAACCTTCCCAAGGAAAACACGTTTCACTTAGTGAGCAGATTTTAAGGTAAGTTCTCTGTGCAATACCATAAATCCAACACCATCGCTAGTGTTGCAAATGCTGCTTGCTTTGTGCAATGTGTCGTGCATTTCATCGTGAGCTTTGTGCTATGTACATTTTCTTTATTTAAGATGGGCGATAGATTGCGGAGGTATGTGAAAATATCACCTTTAAATCAGCCCAGTCTGTGGAGAAAATGTAGATACACAACAAAATGACAAAAACGTACAAAAGGTACGTTTTCCTGCCTTTTCATTATGTTACGTAACTGTTATGTTACGTGTGCTTTTTTGTGTGCTGCAGGTGAGCACAGTGAAAAGGCCCCTGTCTGATCATGTGACAGGTGCAGGCATCGGATTGGGACAGGCTTTTACTAAATGTTATTTTTGGTCAAAAATAATTGAAATTTAAGTAATTTTGTAAGCCAATAAATAGTCCTTATTAAAACACAAAAATTAATGTTTTTGTAAGATATATAATGAGTACGAATTGTTATAGTGTTGACATTCCATCATTTTAATCATCTAAGCTTTAAGCCATAACAGGAGACAAAAATTGAGAAAATATTGTTCATCTTTAAATCAACAAAAGCACTGAAGGGAAGACACCACATCACTTTTCTATTAAATTGCTAAATATATAGTATTCTTTTAAAATGTACAGCCCATTTTCAGCGCTTCCTGTATGTTTCCATTCTGTTTAAATACCTGCTCTAAATTTACCGAACAACATTTTTTTTTATACAAAACATTTTCCCTGAGATCCAACTGAGTGAATGCTGTCGGATATGTTTTTAAGAGTCCCATTTGGCTCTATACAAATACAAATCACAGAAATAAAACTGGCTCTTGCCCACCATCTAGCCTTATGGCACTCTCTTATTTTACAACATGAACAGACTCTATTCTTGCTCTTATTCCTCCTCTTTTGTAAAACAGGTGCAGGTAAAACCATACACTTAATCAGACTCAAACATAAAAGGTCATGTTACATACTCATTCAGAAAGTGACAGTACAGCTAAATAGTTTTACAGCTCTCATCATGTTCACACTCTCATTTGATCAGTCCTAAACCCATAAACAGATGTCAGCTTCTCTTTAATCCAAACCCAAGTGTCTGATATGTGAATGTGGACTGCTACACTTTTACTAGGCCTGCAGATGTTCGCTCATTTAAACGGTCTTTTATGGCTGAGTGCTGAGTCAGGAGGAGCACACAGGATTAGAGATTCAGTGTCGAGGAGGAGGATGAGATGAGGAGGAGACGCTGAGGCTGATGGTGAATGAAATTAGTTAAAATAAAGAAACCACATTTCTTTGTTTGTAGGTTTGGTTCAAGTTTCAGATGTGATGATGTCATAAGTAGGGATGTCAAGATTAACCGTTTTTTCAATAATTGCGAAGATTTTCCCCCACGGTAGGTTATTCGTAGACTTTTTACAACTCACGGTAAACCGTAAACACGTCGTCTGTGACGTGACCGTGCCTGGGCAGCGCCAGCGGAGAACAGCGTGTGTCGTCAACTCACCGTTTTGTTCGGCTGAAGAGTATCCAATATGCAAAACGTGTCATTGAAAAGTTGCCGCTAAAAGAGCTAACACATCCGACATGATCTAGCATCTTCGATAAAGTTATCCCGCGCCGTTCGTCCAAGTAAAGGTAAAAAAACAAAGAAAATCCTTTAAACGAAGCGCCTCAGAAAGTGTCGCGCAGCTCACTCCAAAAATAAACGTTTTATGCTTCATTTGACATAAACTCTGATCTGAAAGTAAAACGAAAGCAGAGACGCGTCCAGGCGGCCACGTGACGACACTGGGAAAACAAAACGTGTGGGTGATGTCACCTTCATGAGTCACGTGACAGATATCACACATAATATATTTTTAGTTAGTAATAAATCTCTTCTTGTAAGTATATTGAGAATATTAAAGCAATCATTAAAGGGACAATGATGTTTAAAAAAAAGCTTGATTAATAATATGTTTTAAACTTTTTTTTTTAAATAATTGCATTTATTATTTTTATTCTAGGCTACATCATATTTATTTAATACAATCAGTGTTTTGTCACTGTCAGCAAATCAAATGCCAATAATTTTGATTTTGGCATTTGCCGATAATCGTGAATAATCGCAAAATCGTGATTTTTCCTTTTGCTATAATCGTGATTCTAAATTTGATATCGTGACATCCCTAGTCATAAGGAAGAGAGTTTTTCCTATTGAAAGCATTGTATCCGAAAGGTCATTTCATATATTTTCAGTCTGGTGAATTCTCTTTTGTGACTAGACCCAATAACTTGTATTAGTATTACTAAAAAAGAAAATGTTTTTTAGCAGCCAAACATCTGTGTTAAGTGTTATTAGGCAGAAGAATGTGATGACATGGCCTAATCTGTAGAAAAGTTACAAATCTAATACTCAAGAAACACCTTTTTTCTTGAGTATTAGGCTGTGTTCCTGGGTAAGATGTAAGTGGACACAGCCCTATTCACTCTTTCCATCCCGGTGTTTCAGTGGTCTCCCATCCAAGCACTGTCCAGGCCCTGTTCTACTTAGTTTTTGAGTTGATATAACAATTAGGTATAGACATGACAATAAGTTGTGTTCATTATTCTACAGGCCAGTAATAATTCATACAAATGTTTAGTAGCTCAAAAGAATATTGTTTGAATAAATGTGTGTTGTTGTTGTTGTTGTTGTTGTTGTTTTGTTTAAGTTAAAGCAGAACTACACTCTCGTGTAATTAAACTAGCCAGCTGAATCAAAACTCAACATGATTTTTTTCCCCTAATTTTTGCATAACTTTATTAATAAAAAAGGCAGCAAAAACACATCTAAACACATTTTACACTGCAAAATTTAAAAAAATTCCAAGAGCCAGAGTTTCTCTGGATAGAGGCAAGGCAAATGTATTTGTATAGCACAATTCATACACAAAGCAATTCAAAGTGCTTTACAAGGCAGGAAAATATGCATCAAAATTACAATACAAAATTATTAAAAATATATAAATAATCAGCATAAAATTTACTTTAAAACAAGACAAAGCATTTGAGTCATATGCACAGACAAAAGAAATGTTTTGAGTCGATATTTAAACATTGTCACAGTGGAGGCTTGTCTCACAGTCTCAGGAAGACTGTTCCAGATCTTGGCTGCATAAAACTGAAACGCTGATTCCCCGTGTTTAGTCCTGACTCTGGTCCATGTTTAGTCCTGACTCTGGTCCATGTTTAGTCCTGACTCTGGTCCATGTTTTGTCCTGACTCTGGTCCATGTTTTGTCCTGACTCTGGTCCATGTTTAGTCCTGACTCTGGTCCATGTTTAGTCCTGACTCTGGTCCATGTTTAGTCCTGACTCTGGTCCACGTTTTGTCCTGACTCTGGTCCATGTTTAGTCCTGACTCTGGTCCACGTTTAGTCCTGACTCTGGTCCGTGTTTAGTCCTGACTCTGGTCCATGTTTAGTCCTGACTCTGGTGCGTGTTTAGTCCTGACTCTGGTCCATGTTTAGTCCTGACTCTGGTCCATGTTTAGTCCTGACTCTGGTCCATGTTTAGTCCTGACTCTGGTCGTCCATGTTTAGTCCTGACTCTGGTCCATGTTTAGTCCTGACTCTGGTCGTCCATGTTTAGTCCTGACTCTGGTCCATGTTTAGTCCTGACTCTGGCACCAGCAGGAGGTCCCTGAGGTCCTCAGAGTGCGAGATCGTTCATTCAGCACTAACATGTCAGAGATGTACTTTGGAGAGACTTGAACACAAGCAGTCGGGTATATGTTTGGAAGGAGGCAGAGGAGCTGCTGTAGTTCGTACAAGAGACAAAGAGAGCCGACACATGCTTCAAATGCCCCAAAATACATGGGACTAGGGCCGGGCAATATCGTGATAAAAATCGAATCGTGAGCTCATCTTTGTGACAATCTGCTTTTTTCATGAAATCGTCATATTGTGCATTCCCACAATATTTTTCAAAGTTTCTTATACATTCTGAAACATGGATTCTTAGCATATTTTCAATAAAAATATGGTATGAAGGGCTGAGGTTGCTTGTTTTGGGATTTATTTTCAAAGGTCTGGTCACTTGTTTCTCTCTGAAAATCTGGCAACAAGACAGACAACTGAATTTAGCCATTGAAAAATAGGATTTTTTTAATTGTAGGAAAATCTCAATTTCTTTGGAGAATGATCCCTGATAATAAGTTCAGGTAAGAGGTAGATTATCTAAGCAAAAGAGAAGTGCTCACTGACACATCTACTGTACACAAATTTTTCAAACTTTGATAAGAAGTTCATAGAAATTGGGAGCAAAAACAAGTGTATTTTTGTCAGAGTAAACTAGGTATAGCTTTAAAGTGACATTGGTTTGTACTCCACACAAGCACACGAGCCTTATCAAAGTAAGCAGCATCACACTGTAAGATCTTTTCAAACTCTATGAAGCCACAATATCTGCCTGTTCATCTCCGATCATAAAAGACCCATTTGAGCTCCTTAAATCTTCAGCGGAGTGTAATGATGTACGCACACTGGCTTGGCTCGCGCTTCAGAACAAAGTCTGTTTGGACCTGTGTGGTCTGATGAAGGCGTTTTATCAAATATTCATTAGGTTTGAGCAGCAACACTTGTAAGTATCTGCAGACGGGACGTGAACCGCCTCAATCCAATGTTTGTGACTTTAGAACAAGACTTTTCCAACTCAGTAAATCATCTCATGGGCAATGTAGAAGTATTAGTGGACGAGACATCTTTCTACTTGTTTATTTTAGAAAGAAATCAGATCTCTAGTGTAGAAATTGGACTCAGTTGGGATTCTCCTAGAGTCGCAGTGTCTTTTTCAGTCGTTGTCTGTCAGTTCAGTTTATTTGTAGCTGCAGCGCGTCAAGATCTATTTGGAAAAAAAACAGCAATCCAACTTTACTTGCATTGAGTAATCTTGTAAAGTTCTGTTTTCACCTACCACCTATCCCCGCCCACTTGTCTGTATTTACTTGTGCTTCAGAGTTCACAAATATCGCATAGCCGCTTTCCAACCAGTTTGTAACAACATTTTGTAATGAAGAGGCGGGGCTTATCAGTTTTACAGTTCTGAACAGGAAGTCAATGGACCTGTTTATATTTTGAAGCTGTTTTAGATCATTTTTAGGTTTTACAATGAACAAAACTGAAATGACTGTGCTTTGTGTCACAGTTGATGCACTGTGTAACGCTCTGGGTTTCAATAGAAATACAAAATGAATGCTGCCTTCATTTGGTGTGGGAATTATGGTAAATACCACTTGTGGGAAATAAAAAATGAACGCCCCCTCATGTCGTAAATACTACTGGTAATATTTTGATACCTGAGTTGCAGAGTCGAAAATATTGACCTCTCAATATGGCAGACAGTGGCATAAATGATGAATATTAAATGTTCTATTAGTTATTTTATTCTCTGGGAAATTATATGACACACAAAGTTGAACAACAGTGATGATATTTGTCAAGATAAAGTGTGTTTTTAACAAGTTTCCTTTTGCTACAACCATAAAACCATTTGAACACAACCTACTGGTGACTGGTTCACCATCTTTACCAGAGCAAATGAAGGCAGCATACAACCATACTTTGGAACAATATGAATGAGGATAACTATGAACATTGTATGCCATAATGTGAAAAAATACAGCTCAAACACATTTTTTTCCATTAAAGGTGAGGTAGCTGATTTTTACACTGCAAACACTATTTAGTTTTTAAATCTGACAACCTCAGTATTATTGACATGTATTCATTTTGGTTGCATTTATGGCTAATAAACTTCTTTTTACAAACAACAAAGTGAAACTAGAGAGGACCACCCCAGCTCAGCCAATCAGAGAGCAGCATTCGGCTCCTGATTAGAACTTAAATTCTTTATTATTCAGACAGTACTCAGAGGTCCCATTTTTTCACAAAGTGCTGCATTTACAATGTACTTTTTTGTGGAAAGCGCAAAGTTTACTATTTTACAACTAAAAAAGTTAGCTACCCCACCTTTAAAACGTGTTTTGTGTTTTGCTCTCTATCCAGTGTTTTCCTGCCAGGGGTACACAGACACTTCCCAAAGGGTACTTTGAAAGGTTTTGTACACAACAGAAAAGTCACAGACTGCAAATTAAAGTTCAAATAAGTTTTATTATAAGGGGTGTAGTTTAACTATTACATTTTTTTATTATTATCATTATTATGAACTAAAATAATTGTCCATGCTGATTTTTCTAACACTATAGACATGTAATGTGTGCTTTAATCAATCTTTAACCTGTCACAAAGAAAGAAAAAGATTGCAAAAGTCTACAAACTATTTTTTAATAAACTTCTGACATCAATCAAAAACCATCTATATCTGTGCAGAAATACATGTATCTGCTTTAAAGGTTGCTTAATCACATGTTATCCTTGTTTCCAGTTGCACCGGTGGTCTCGATCGAGGGAATCTCTCAGAACTGGTACGTGGGTCAGGAGGGCGTCCGCTTTGACTGTGGAGCTAAAGCCAACCCACCTGCTCGGTACTACACCTGGATCAGGTCAGTACAAACACAGGATTACACATGGCACCTTCTAATTTTGACTTTATGTGCTGAATTAAGGCATATTGCAATCTAATAGCAACTTTGGAGAAAAGACTGTCACTGCAATTGTTTTGCATAGTCTGGTTAGAGAAATTATTTTGTGTGTTTAAATATCAGTAAAAAAGGAAAAGTGGCCCCTAGAAGTATTTTAGCCAAGTGTACAACATTTTTGGTCTTGTTCAGCGTGGTAGCTTGTTAACTTCCTTAAATATCATCACTGACGAGCAGCAGAAACCAAATGAAACTATCAAAATGTTGAACTGAAACTCAGGCTGCAATGTTTTTAGTCAAATCTGAAATGAACTGTCTAACCGGACAAAGACATTGTGACATTGTAAGCTCAGTTATCAACGAGAGATCAGTAAAAAGAAAACTTAAATTTTTTGAAATATAAATGGAAACTCCTAAACGCCTTGCAAGCCCACTCAAAGTAAAGTTGTATCGATTTTGATTAAATATTTAGTGCAACAAAGACATAAATTACAGTACAAAAACATGCTCTTGTTTAAGTAAATGTTTCATTTTGTGTCACGCGATTTGCGAACCTAGATGTTGGTGTTTACACAGTATTTACTAGAGATGCACGTTTTCACTTTTTTCTTTAACCGTTAGTTGGAGCTCTTCACGGTCAATAATCGGTGAACCGGTTACGTTAACGCCTTACTTTTTATTGTTGTTATTTTCACTGGACGTGTTAGAATTGAGCACAGCAGTGCTACGAGAGTGAACGCAGAGCAGAAACAGCGATAGGCCTTTGAATTTGGCACAACACGACTGAAAAAAAAACTCTATAAACACTGTTTTAATGAACTGTTGCACTATGTATTTAATAGAACTCCTCATAAATAAGGAGTCATGTTTTAAAGTTGCTGGCTGCTAACATTAGCTGCTTACCTTCGATAGCTCTGATCAAATCTGAGTAATCCAGTCTGTTTTCTTCTCCAACGTAAAATCCAAGTGAATAAATCCTGCATGATTGATATTTTTCCATAAACACTGCAGTGTCACGCAGGTTTGCTCAGTCCTTATGAGATAAACAGTGTTTATGTAGTTTTAGCGATCCTTTTTTTTTCACTCTGACAAACGCAGAGCTGTTCAGGGGCAGTTGGCGCCATCTGCTGGAGCAACTGTGTCAGTTAACCGGTGAAAGACGTCTCACTCGGTTACGCCATTAGTCACGGTTAACCGGTTAATCGATTAACCATGAGTGGACGAGATCTCACAAGATCGATTTGTCACGATACTGTGCGCACATGTAGAGAAGGGTCTCGCAATCTTGGGAATCTTCATAAAGGGTTCAGTTGTGTATCTTCGAGCAGCTAAAGTAAAAGGTCTCTTCCACATATAGACTTGTAGAGCACATAATCGAACAGAAACAGTCAAATCTATCTTGTTTTCATTTTGTAATGAATGTACAAATATTGACAAGATAATTAGTCCTATTCATTGTAAAATTTATTGCAAAATTAAACAGTCATAATCACTGCAAACAGCGCCATGTTTTTCACACTTAAACATAATTTAATAGTTCCACAAGAAGATATTTGACCCCATTGCATCTATAACATGGATTTACAAGACATCACAGTGCACATCCAGACAAGTGCAAACAGACTGTAATTGATATATTGCAACTTTGTGCATTTTAACTCACGCAGTGCATCTTTAAAAAAAGTACTACACAAAATACCACACTTACTACGCTTCTCCTCGATCTGATTGGCTGAGCTTAGGTGGTCCGCTCCAGTTTCACTTCGTTGATGTTCTTAAGCCAGAATCGAAGTCAAAAATGATGATCTTACTTTTTATTTTTCCATCAGGCCGCGCAGCTTTAATTAAAACCAAAAAGACAGTGTTGAAATAAGCTAGCACTGACTAGCATCTTGTTTACTGCGCACATTTAAACACCTGTTACTACTTTCACTTTAGCCCGTTATGAATCATTCTAATCACAAGCACATGTTTCTGCACTTCTATTAAAACCCCTCGCATCTGTTTTGTCATTCGCACAGACTCTATAACAGCTTCGTCGTTTTTAGATGGAGTGGATTGAAAGTGCATTAAGAAATCTATAAATGATCGGGCTTTTGAGTTTTTTGGAGGCGAGACACTGGAGCTGTCCAGCTATAAATACAGAAGCCCAAATGGGTCGTACATCACGTCAACACCACCGGGCCCATTGGCGGAGATTTGTTCTCACGCAGCAGCTCGCGAAAGAGGAAACAATACGACAGGTGCGACGGTGGACAAGTTTTATTTATTAACTGAAAGATGGGTTAAAGAGCACATATTCAGGTTTTTGTTGGAGTGAGGAAAACTAAAGTTGATTTTTTTCCCTTCTACATAAAACTATGATGTAGGAAAACTAGAATCGTCACTAAATCAACAATAAAACACAAGTATTCACTTAGGGCTGTCACAATTAGTCGACTATAAAAAATCATCGACGCAGATTTGCTATTGTCGACACGTTGCTTCATTCCATTTTACAATAATAAACCAGGAAAAGCAGGAAAAGAGAACAGCTGCAGCAGCGAGTGGAGCTGCAACATGGGCAGGATCCTGTCAAAAGAAAGGCTACTGATGCAGATAAAACAGGAGACCAACGCACCACGTACTTAACTGTGATCAATTATTATCTCGGCATTAACGCAACTCGATGCACGCGATGTGTGAATGAAAGTGCCCCGCTCTGCTGCTGTGCCCTTTTCTCTCTCTCTCCCTCTCTCATAAACAGTCCACAGAGGATCTCTTCCGCTGTAGTTATTGCAGTGGACACGAGGAAGAAAGGTCTGCTGTATGGACAGCGCGAAAGAGACAAGTCTGAGCTCCGTGTGAGTGTTTAAATCGTCCAAAAAGACTAGAAATCACAGAGATAAAGGCGTTTAAGACTTCAAACCGCTGACAGCTCATTAAATATGCGCACGGAGAATCAGCGCTCGATCAGCGGCAATGCGCAAATTTTTACAAACGTGTTTGTGATGTTTACTTTGAAAACGTTAAAAATGGGCTTGTTTCACTTCCCACAGTGTATTTAGTGACACTGAGCTGGTTTTAACCAGGACTATCCCAAAACTGGACCAAGTTTTCATCAGGACTGAACCAGGACTATCCCAGAACTAGACCAGGTTTTCATCGGGACTGAAAATGTTAGTTACCAATGTAACTATAGTTCTATGAGTGGCTTAAACTTGGTATTATAAATTTCTGTTCAGCCTAAAACAAAATGAAATAACATTCTGATCCTACAAATATTAAAACTGATGAACACTGGTATATTTATGTAAAATTGGTTATTAATTGAACTACAAATTAGACATTTTTAAATATAATTTGGTGTTAAAATTATGCAGCTAAACCTAAATACCACTGACAGACAGTTTTGTACTTTTGCAGACGGGGTAGGGGCGTGGGTCATTTTTTCTATTCCAAGGGGGCATGGCAAAAAAAGTTGAGAAGCACTGGTTTAAAGCATGATGTAAGCAAAAAGGTGTTTAGCAGATCACGTAAAAAAAATAATCGTTGACTAGTCGACTAATCGAAAAAATAATCGCTGACTAATCGACTATTAAAATAATCGTTAGTGACAGCCCTATATTCACCATTATTCCTAATATTAGTTATATTTACAAACGTAATTTTTGTTTTTGGGGAGCTACTGCATTTCATACTTTTAGGTATTTTATCTCTGGGATAAGGAAAGCTTGTCTAAATATCAGAAAATATAAAACATGTTTCCAAACAAAGCTAATGTTGTAAAATGTGCTTGTGTCACTAAAAAAAGTTCCTGGTCTGACTGGAAAGTATCTGCCCCAGAGCAGCAGCTAAAAAAGTTTCTTAAGTGTGGCCCCAGTTGATAGTTCCTGCTCTGTATGAACACATACAACCTATTGGGTTTTGTCTGATGCTTAAAGCTGTGGTGCCTGATGATGCAAATCAAAAAGTCGACAGTAAGTGCTGCTAAATTCTGCAACACCTAGTATCCCCACGCATTCAGTTTTGGCTACACTCACTTCTTAAGAACCTCTTTTTACACACTGCAACATGAAACCCAATCACTGTAATACAGAGCACTGCCAATGAAACTTGAAATACTTTATTATTTGATTCAGACAGAACACAGAGGTCAGATTTACTCACAAACTGCAATTAGATTATACTTCTAAACTGGGGGAAAAGAATTAAAAATGGTGAATAAATCCAAATATAAGCTTAAGTTCACTGTGTTGAATGTGTTCTACAAGTCGTCGTACGCTGTAGTCCTGTAACAGTGCTGTGGTGTGCCTCAGGTTGGACGGACAGATGCCAGACGGAGTACGGATCTCCAACAACACCTTCTCTTTCACCCGAGCCCTGCAGCATAATGACTCCGGAGTGTACCGCTGCGAGGTCATGAACGACATCGGCCTGCGCAGCAAAGACGTCAATCTGTGGGTCCAAGGTAAGCTCCTGCTGCTGCTGTCGGTAAAGTGCTGACTGAGGGTTCAATTCCCACACATCTGAATGTGTTTCCTGCTCCATCAATCTGAAACACAACAAACACAGCAGCTTAATGCTTCTGTTCCAGTACATCTGAGCACAAAGCAGGCTCCTGGGTGTTTAGAGGTGTGAGATGCTGAACAAATGGATCATGTTGCAATAGGGATGAGACAATTCTGTTTTGTTATGATTCATGTTCAGTCTCAATACAGGGGTCAGGATTAGGGAATGTCTACATTAACTATTTTTTCAATGATCGCAAATATTTTCTGGTCGTTGAAAGATTGCTGAAGTTTCATCCTTCCAAAGAATCAAGTCAAGGGATGTTCTAACGATGACCAGAGCGTTGTACGGGCTGATGAGTGTTCAATATGCTAAACATGTCATGGAAGATTTGCACCTAAAAGCGCTAACCCATGATCCAGCATCTTCGATCCAGTCATCATCTCACACTGTTTGTCCGTGTAAAGGTAAAGAAACCAAGTCAAATCCTCCAATGAAGTGCTCCACAGACAAAATAATGGAATGTGTTTTGAAATGTTTCCTTTCACAATCTCTGGGTGGATTTTCATGTTCTCCCCGTGTCACCGTGGGTTTTCTCCGGTTTCCTCCCACCTCCATGAACATGCATGTTTAGGTTCATTGGGCATCACTGTAATTTTCCCTTGGTGAGTGAATGAGAGAGTGAATGTTTGTCTGTCTAACCCTGTGACGAGTTGGCCACTGTCCAGGGTGTTCCCCGCCTTAGGCCCAAAGTCACTGGGATAGGCTCCAGTCACCCGCGACCCCTGATGGATTAAGTGGTAGAAAATGAATGAATGAACAATAGTTGTGTTTCTAAAATTTTATATCACGACATCTCTACAATTCCAACTACGTAATTTGAAGTCTGAGAAGAGCAAAAGCTGTGTTTTGTTAATGTGGATGTCTTATTCAGTTTTTGAGTAAAACTGATTTAAACTTAAATAACCCAGGCTTAGAATTAGATATTACATCGTTGTGTAAAAACCTTCACGTCTTGTTGAGTCCAAGACTGTAAAGTTTGACCACTGCAGGCGCTGATGCTTAAGATCGTGTGAAGGAGAATGTTCCATTGAACACTTTGGATGAAGTGGATTCAATAATACAGCTTTAAGAGCCGACTGAACTATTTTGTTGTTTCCAAATGAAAGCCTGTTTACTGAGAGAGCAAACTGACCAAAAAATAACAGAAAATGGAGAAAAAAATGTGTGTTGCCTGCAGTGTCTCACGCTAAGAGTTTGTGCTATTCCTGAGAGTGACAGAAGCTCTGAATGAAAGGACACCATGATGACACATAAGAAATGAACAATCAAAACATGTCACTCCACTTAAACACTTTAAAACGGGCTTTCATCAGAATGTCCGAGAGACTAGAAGTGAACTGACTCAAATACTTAAGCTGACATCAGATCTAAGTGCTAAAGGTTTCTCTCTTCTCCACAAAGACACATGTCCAGACCTTTTAGTTAGGCTTGGTCAGGACAGTAGCTCCATTTGAACATCTGCAGCAGTTTTCAGACATGTTCTTATGGCTTCTTAAGAACATTTTTGCATTCACAAAATTAGTTGTGCTATATGCTATTCCTGAGTGTGCAGTGCTGCCGCCCCCAATACGCACATCACGCAGAGCGCGTAGGGCATCACCTGCTCTGGGGGCACCAAGCCGAGCTGTGCCGTCCCGTGTGCTGAACTGATAGTGATAGACAGGATTGGTCAAGACGCATGTGCCTGATGATTCCTAACACACAGCGCAAAATCAAAGACTCTGGAAACCGTTTCAAAAACAGAAACGTGTTCTACAACCCGTAAGCTCTTAGCCAATCTTTATTTCGCGTCATTAGGAAACATTTTGGGCAAGTTACGAGGAGAAACAGCAGCTGAATTAAGACGGCTGTAGATTTGAACATGCAAACGCAAATTACCGCGACGAAATACGGCGGATTTTTCCACATTTATGTTTAGATTCTTTCAGAGGGAAACACAAACCATGAATCTAGTCTATTTGTCCTGACAAAAGTCACAGAATAGTATTTCCTCAAGCTGTAGCGCGAGGATGCAGCTTAAGTTGAGCTGTGTTCAGTGAGCGCAGGAGAGGGAGCAGTGGCGGAGCAGAGAGCAGTTTAGGGGGCCAAAGAGGTCTGGGCCCACTGAAAAGAAAAGCAAGAAAAAGAAAGAAAGAAAGAAAGAAAGAAAGAAAGAAGGGGACTTTTCAGACCCTGTCTCTTAATCATGATGACACATAAGAAATGAAACTTTAGCTAAATTTATCTGAGAGAAGCACACTTTTCTCTGTTCCTGTTTATGCTTATTTTTCAAAAGCTGTGATTGGTCTAAATCACACTATTGGTTCTCAACCTTAAACCTTGTTTTTATTTTCTCCAACACAGTTATCATATTTTTCCCCAAAACCCTAAACCAAATGAATTTCCCCTAAACCTAATCTTAATCTTAATTATAACCCTAACCTTACTTAGATTTCTGAAGTAAATACTATAAATTATAAACATATGCCAGCATAGCCACCAACGCACTGTGATTTTGTGTGGCAGAACTTTTTTGGGGGAAAAAATTCAGGCAGAAGTACCACAATCAAGAACCTTTAAACTCATCTTCACAATGTTCATTTTACTTGCTCTGCCTATTCAATGCCGTGTTGTCACCTGAAACTCAAACCCATCATCTCTTTCTTTCAACCCGAGGTCACTGGTGCGTCTCCAGAAGTGCCGATTTCAGATTCTTCCCGCCACATTCTTGCGTGGCCGTTGTTTATTTGAGGTTAGCTTTAGCCTCTTAGCCTCTTAGTCCCGCTGTGAGTGTTTCCCGGCTTCAGATCACACATTCCAGTCGGAGCGCACACGAAGAGGATCGCCGCCGCTGACCGTCCGGGCGACATTAGATTCCAGCGATAACCCGCTCTAGGGCGCACTCAGCTAAAACAACAGCTCACGTGTGTGTTTGACTTATGGTCAGGTTTCACACAGCGACATGAGCAGCTTACGACAATCAAAACATGTCACTCCACTTAGACACTTTAAAACGGGCTTTCATCAGAATGTCCGAGAGACTAGAAGTGAACTGACTCAAATACTTAAGCTGACATCAGATCTGAGTGCTAAAGGTTTCTCTCTTCTCCACAAAGACACATCTCCAGACCTTTTAGTTAGGCTTGGTCAGGACAGTAGCTCCATTTGAACATCTGCAGCAGTGATGCTTAAACTCAGCAATTTTTCAAGACATGTTCTTATGGCTTCTTAAGAACATTTTTGGCATTCACAAAATTAGTTCTTAGCCAAAAAATATGGTGTGTAAGAACAAATCCTAAGAACACTCAGGAGCACTCGCAAGAACAAAAATGCCACTGTTTGAGAAGTTTATTTCTTAGGTAGTTCAGTCAAAAATTATTATTCTTACATGATTGTAGGTCATGCATTTTTACAATTTATTCTATAGGAATTATTTTTAGAAGCAAAAAAGATGCAACATAGTCTCTTTAAAGAGAAGCTAAACCCTAAAACAAGTTTTTTTTGGCTGTATATGGTGGTGTTTAAATAGCATTGTTTACTGTTCTGAGTCTTTTTTTGGGCATTTTTAGTGCAAACTGAGCAAATTAGCAAGTTTCAGGTCAAAATAGTCACAAACTGGCTGTGTCTCTCATGTCAGCTCCAGACTCTATGTGACCTCAGCGTGTATTGTCCATTCAAAATCGACTAACTAATTGCAGACACCTGCTGTCAATCCAATCACTGCTGCTCTCGTTTCCAAGTCCTTCTTTCCCTTTTCCCCAATGCTTTCAGTGAGTTTGCTGTGTTTGAAATGTGTTTGTGGGTGGAGTTTAGGGGGTGAGCTTACCTTTAAAACATCTTTACCATTTGCTTGGGCTATATAAAATACGGTATATGGTCTGGCCACCGTGTCCCTCTTTCGATTTTCTGTAGCTGTGATTGACAGATTAATTAGCCAATAAAAGACATGAATCCATTGCCTGTGAAAACCAACATGGCTGCTCCCGACGACAGAATCAATGAGCGAAGCAAAAAACGATTTTAAAGTGAGGTGAGTGAAGTTAGATTTTGGTCTAAATGACAGACGACCAATCAGCTCCTTTGTTTTATTTGCATCATGCAAAAAAAAAAAAAAAAGCTATTCTGATTGGCCGATGTAGATTTGTTCAGAAACGCAGACGGAGGGCGTGGTGACCAGACCTACTCTACAGTTTGCTGAAGCGTGGGCTCTGGATCCCAGGCAACTTTGCCATAACATCTCATTCAACATGAAAAATTAATATGTCTAATTTAATGGACCAGATTTAGGAAAATGATTTGATTTAAAGTGATTCATAACTGTTCATTAATTGCAATAAATCACAATATATGTTTAGTCTGATTTGGGATTAATAGGTTTTCTGTTATTGTTCTTTTGATTCCCAGCGCTAAATGAAATGTGTTTCCTTCCTCTGTACAGACTTCCATCTCCCCTAAAGAGACTCTTGTCCTGCAGGAAGGCCTCCTCCTTCTCATTTCCATAGAATTGTTGTTCCCTCGGCTGTACTTCTTCACACGGAAACATCAAATATAACTTTTCTCATTAAAAATCTTCCAAAGTTTTCGGTCTCACCCAACTACAAAAGTATGGTGATAACTTTTAACCTCCAAACTGGTCACTTTTGTCACAACTATCAATCTTTCCCCCCTAAATATCGGGGTCCTGACCTAGATAGATCTGTGTGACTCCTTGTGCACTGCATTTGCCTGGACTTGAAAGACAGAAAAAGTCGTGTTTCCTATTAAATCAAAGAATACTTTTGACCCCCAAATACCACGTAGTCTGTACTGGAATGTCAAACAAGCTCGATTAGTTTATCTCCCGTATGCCTTTACCTTCTGCTGCCGGAGCTCCAACTCAAACTCTGGGAAGGGACACTGATACTAAGTCATGTGTGCTTTTCTACACATTTTTGTCAAATGAATTCATCTCCCCTCAAACCGTCCAAACCGACGTCACTGAAACATCTGGCTGTAGATTATGGATGTGCATTTTTATTCCACATGTAAAAGCGTCCAGCAGCTGTAAAAGAACACAGACAGTACGCTGGTGATGCGTCTGCTTTATGCTAATGCGGCGCTGATATAAAAGTCTGTCTGCGGAGCTTCCTGTGTGCCTCACCGGGACCTGGGCGTGGATCTGGACCAGTCTGCTCTTCAAACACATAGGCCGGTGCTGCTTTTGGCTGGACCGGTGAGAGAGCTCCCACTGTTTACTCCGGTCACGCTTCAGTCGGAGAGAGACCAGGATCTACTAGTGTGAAAAGTGCTCTGCTGCTGGAGGGGCTATACTTCTAGGATGAGACAGGAAGGGGAACATGTCATGGTGTGATAGTTGTGATAATAAATATCATGACTGTGTACCAAGTCCCAGTGATCAAATATGATGAGCTTTGAGCTGTGTTTCAATGGTTTTGCTCACTGGGGTTCACTGCTTTATTGGCCTCTAGCTTTTGCTAGGTTTTCTACAGGCAATTGCACCGTTCTTTAAACTGTAGATAAGGCTGTGCAGTTAATCAACTTTCAATTTAAATTATTATTGCTGTAAACGATTACAAAAGATGTGTAATTGAGTAATTGTGATTATTAACATTAACTTGTGAGTGAGTAAAACAATCTGAAGATTCAAGATTTCATTTATTTGTCATATTTATGCGCAGTGTTGGATGGAACTAAGTTACTGTTATTATATTAACTAGTATTGTAACTTAGGTTCTGTGAAAATACTTGTAATTAAATTAGTTACTACCAAAATAGTTACTTTTAAGTACAAAAAAATCTAGAAAAGAAACTTATTGTGTGAGACTCAGAGATACAGATCAGAAGCTAGATCAGTGCCCAGAATATTTTTAATTAGATTTTTCTTAATTTGAGCCTATTTAAGCAACTCATTTGTTGTTTAACTCTGTTTAAATGCCAATAATAAAATGATATATCCTATTTTTGATCCATGTTTGCAATAAGAACAAAGTAATGTAACTAAAATACTTTTTAGGGCAGTAACTAAGTAGTGTAGTAATTACATTTAAAAATAAATAAATAAATAATGTGTAACTAATTACTTTTTCAATATTTTTTATGCGAAATACTTTGCAAAAACCCTTAAAAACAGGATTTTAATGAGATATAGCACTTCTTTCATTTTTTTGTTCAAGGTTGTTAAAAGTATTGAAAATCAGATCGATATTGAGAAAAAATATAAATAAACATGAAAAAAAAATATTTTCCAACAATTTCTAGAATGTTAAGCTTTAATAAAAGTAGTTTGAAACCAAAATGGTTAATAAAGAAAGTACTAAAGTACTAAGTAATATTCAGTTCATTGTAAATGTCAGTTCATTGTAGGTATAGGACAATATATGATATTATCGCTAATCACAATAATTAAATAATCGTGGCATTTTTTCATAATCGTGATAATCGTACATGACGATAATCGCAGTTATAGCAGCAGGCGCAGGCCTGTGGCTTCATTAGAGCATCTAAAATCTGACTTCTGTGAACTCAGTAAAAGCTGTGTTATGGTTAAACAAAGAACACATACATATTGTGCGCAACATTTTTTTTTACTGATTTTGAATCCGTTCACTTTTATTAAATTATCGTGATAGTATCGTTAATCGCGATTATTTTGGCCACAATAATCGTGAGTGAAAATTTTAATATCGTCCCATGCCTAGTTCATTGTATAAAAATCGAATTAAAAAGACAAGCAAGATGCCACTTTTTCAGACGCAGAAAGACGCCTCAACGGACACCCCAGACGCCAATACGCACCGCAGATACGCTTGAACGCTCAAGTTTACATTGACTTGATATTGAACATGGACGCAAAGACACTGTCCGGTCTAAACACTCCATTAAAGTAACACTAAATCCTCTGCAAGTATCCAAGTGTCCGTTTGACATTCATCAAATCAAGATGTGACTGGAGTGTATCTCTTACCTAAACCAACTGAAAAAAAAAAGAGTCTGGATCGCACTTTTCTGCTCATAATGCATCCTGACTTTCACTAGATCACCATCGCTTTTTTTTAATCTACATTTTTTGCAACACGGAGCCGACACATGATTTATACCGAAGACATTTTAATCACCTCTGTCTGAAAAAAAGTTTGCGGACTTCAGAGGAACACAGCTGGCTTCCAATTGATTACAAGTGTGGACTGCTGTTTCGGATAAAGATGACCTCACTGCACAATCACTTACACATGTGAACTAAAAAAAAAACAACACTATTGTACGCACGCTGGTGATTAGAAAACAGTCTGACACGGTTAAACGCTCGTACAAGTCCATTCTGCGTAGTAAATTAGCTGTGTGATGGGTCTTTTTGGACGGATTACACTTTTGTCCCTCCGCTGGCTTTGATTTGTGTCTGGTGTCGTCTTCTTTAGTTGTGGTTCTCCAGGGTAAAGATAAAATGAAATGGAAACAGGATCACGCCAAGACAGTAGAAGGGCTCTGTGTGTAAAATTGAGCTGATGTAAGTCGGAGTTAGAAAGTGAGATTAGTGTAAATGATTAGGAATTCAGTAGCGGATGACTAGACAGTGATGGAATTAGATGTAACGCCAAAGTTAACCACAATTCCTTAAGTCGTAGGTGACGTCTACAGTTTAATACTCGGTTTAGTGCCAAGTTTTTTGTGCCGTGTTCATGTTTGTGTGTGTAGTCCTCAGAAAGCAGTGTCTGGTGAAATGTGAGTTGAGAAAAAGAACCATCTTTAGAAAGCAAAAAATTCATAAAAAGTGGTGTTTAATGTACAATTACATTAAGAACAATGGCAGAGATGCTTGTACCAGATTGTAGTTTACAGCTCATTTCCATCTGTAGTCCTGGAGGGGGGAAGGGGAGGCACGTTGGACATGTTTTTAGTTGTAGGAGGAAATCGGAGTACCTGGAGGAAACCTACGCAGACATAGGGAGAACATGCAAACTCCACATAGAAAGGCCCCAGGCGGCCCGAGAGTTGAACCCAGGACCTTCTTGCTATGAGGCCAGAGCGCTAACCACTACGCCACCGTGTCGCCCGGTAAAGCTTCTCTTGGCAAAAAAAGTAATTACGACCTAATGTAAGCATGTTTTAATCTATTAGTTTATTTATTTGCCTTTTTGTAGTATTTAAAAGGTCAGAACTTGTTATTTTTATTTCTATTTTTGCATGTCTTCAAAACAACACATATTATCGAAAAGTCTATACCTTGGTTTACCACCTCTATTAGAATCAGAAAAGACTTTATAAAGCAGAACTGTTAATGTTGATGTGTGAACTCCTGTCATTGCTAGAAATGTATTCTGTTACATCATACTGAATACATGGTTTAAAAAATATATTTTTAACAACCTACTTTGGGACTTGGCTAAATGTTGGTTTTGTATTCTGAAGGCTTGGAATAATTAGTTTGACTAAAATGCAAATGAGGTGTAGTGATAAAATGATCATATTGTGTTTTTTCTTAACTTTGATGTGTCGTGACGTTATGTTAGTATATTTCAGTCACACTCACTGTTCATGATCAGATGTGGCATTTTCGTTAATCGATCGATGGCATCTTAGTCGACCAAAATTTGTATTAGTCGACCAAAATCTTTTAGATAGAAGTTTGTATCTTGAACAGGAACATTTGTGATTTTGTAAGGATTAGGAACCGAACTGTAGGTGTATTCTGCCGTTTTGTACATAAATGCCATGTTTTCTATTCATTCAATGGATTTTTAATATTTATGTTTGGGTCGGATAAATAAAATAAAACATACTTTTTAGTTTCTAAGTTTTAGCCACGCCCCCTTTTTAGTCGATTAATCGGTCAATGTGACGTACCCTTAGTCGACCAAGAGTTTCTTTGGTTGATTAAAAGCCCTACAATTCACGTCTTAAGCTTGGTTTATGGCTCCTGCACGTGAAGTCCGCGCGGAAATTAGACGCATGGACTAGAGCGGAGCAGACGCTGACAGTGTTTATAGTTTCTGTGTGTGTTTCAAGCGGCTGCTTGTAGAGGGTGGTAGGGAGCTGCCATTGAAAGCCTGTTGATTGCCGCGCGGACCGTCCGCGTAGTCACAGATTTTTCCCTGACGCCGACGTGGAAAACCTGGTCCAAGCGGACGGCGCTTGAGGGGGCGTGTCTCCAAAAATTACGTAGTTCTGACGCGCGGACCCACGCGGTCCTCGCAGATGCGTCAAGTATGAAACAAGTTTTACTTCTCCCAAACAATCTGTGCGCGAACTTATGACTGTGCCCTGCCCAAGCTGCAAATCTCCCAAACAAAGCGCAGTGTGTGAGCTTATACCTTCTTAAACATGAGCAACAAAGAAACTCCGTGTCCCAAGTTACAAACATTCAATTGTAGACACATAACAGTCTCCACAGTGAAACTTTCTGTCCAAAATCTGTCTGTTGAGCTCAGAAAACGACGTGATCCAGTCACAGTCTGACGTTTACGCCTAAGAATGACGTAACATCCTCATCGCTGCAGTGGAAAGCATAATCCCTAATAATGTAGCCAAATGAGTCAGAGAAAAAAAAGTAATCCAGCCTTTCCATTTCCCATTTTTCTTAAAGTTTGTGTGTCAAAAGCAAATTGTTATTGTGCTGCTGCGTGTAGCAAGAAAGTGAAACCTAAAGCGCTCCATGTGGGAGTCCACGCGAGGAACATTTGTTTTGAGTTGTGAACAGACTACAAATGTGCTTTAAAATAGAGTTTGACATACGTGACATTGCTAAAGGCTTAAAAATGGTTTGGGGCCATATAATCAACATTTCAAAAGAGCTGAAGAAATACTAATGCAACAACCTATGTGTGGTCATCAGGGCTGGAATCCAACAGTGTATTGATTCACATTGGGCCTCATTCATGACACGTTCTTACGAACAAATTTGTTCTTAAGGGCTCCTTATGAACATTTTTGGCATTCACAAAATTTGTTCTTTACGGCAAATGTTTGTCTGTAAGAACAAATCCTAAGAACACTGAGGAGAATCCTAAGAACACTGAGGAGAACCCTAAGAACACTGAGGAGATCCTAAGAACACTGAGGAGAATCCTAAGAACACTGAGGAGAACCCTAAGAACACTGAGGGAATCCTAAGAACACTGAAGGAATCCAAAGAACACTGAGGAGAATCCTAAGAACACTGAGAGAATCCAAAGAACACTTGAGGAGAATCCTACACTGAGGAGAATCCTAAGAACACTGAGGAGAATCCAAAAAACACTGAGAGAACCTAAGAACACTGAGGAGAATCTAAGAACACGAGGAGAATCCAAAGAACAAAAAATCCTGCAGTTCAGAATTATTTCTTGATATAATTCAGTCAAAATTTTAAATCCTACATGATTGACATGACATATTTTGCAAATTATGTTATATATAATAATTTTTGGAAACAAAAAAAAAGTTCAGTTATGCAAAATAAATGACTCCTTTAAAAACCTGGCAGCACCTGTCCCAGCTCTTAGCCTCTGGTTCTGACCCCACAGTGACGTCAGGACTTGGGTCCCCCAGGTCAGAGCCTCTGTGCCTGTCTGTGCCCCCCGCTACAGCCGCTGCCCCCCCCCCCCCCCCCCACACGCTCATTCTACTGTGACGTGAAACGCGATATAAGCAAAAGCCCAGCGTTATTTCAATTACATCTGTGACTTGAATCTGTTTCCTCTGTGTGTTCATGTGAGTTTGGACATTTTTTAAAGACACTGACATCTGCTCCCGCAGAAATCCTGTGAGTCAAATCCTGTGTCCGGCCCAGATTTTGCATAATTTCATTTTATCGTAAATAACCGTTCGTAGCTGGAGTTTGGTGAATTTGGCGTAAAGGCTGTTAGGAAGGAATTTTGGCTCGTTACAACCCGTCGTGTATTCTGACGTAGAGTTTCGCAGCAGCTTCTTAAAGTGAAGTACACAACAGATTTTACAAAGACTTTTCATGAATGAGGCCCATTGTTTTTTATGAGCTTTATAATTTCCTATCCAATAGTCCAGTTGTCGTTTAGTACACATTGTTTGTTAGTGAGTGAAAGCTTTCTCAGATTACTCTTAAAAAATTGTCTAACAAAACTACAGCTGTTTAGTCTTGTTACATTAGTTTCATGAATGAGCTCCTACTGATTTGCCATGATTCAGACTTTATAAATAGTGATTTAAATGGCATATTCTGTGGTAACCATTTCATTTTATAGAAACCGTACTGACAGGGCACTACTTTGGTTTGAATGCTCTACGGGGTTTTGTGGGATGAAACTCTGAGCAGTTGCGCAGAGAGCGATAAGGCCCGCTTCACTTTTGTGTCCGAAAAGCTCTTCTAAAGCCACAAATCCACGTGAAAACTACAGCGATAAAGTGCTCAAGTCTTTGTGACAGACAGCGGAAGAGATGAGATTCGAGAAGCGCTCTAAGCCCCAGTCCTTGTGTGGTCTTTGGTCACGAATGAGCCATGTTCTGTGTCACAAATCAGGGTGGGATTACAGGCCGCTTGGGTCCATGCTGATAACCTCGGACAGGGTTTAAACCAGGTCTGTGCGCAGCCAATAGACACACACTTTGTACATTTGAACTGTTAATTAGCCATCAGCCAACACAAGCAAAAGAAGATACGCTTACAAGTGTTTGTTGACTTCACTCAACCTCAACTGCAGAAATAGTTGGTAGTATCTTTGTATTGTTCTTGCCTTTTAATGCCCTTTTAAACAGATTCTCACACTTTTTTTCTAATTCTGACTTAGTTTGTTGTGAATGTCTTTGTGGTAAAATATATGACATAGTTTTTACAGCTTAAATTACAAATCATGAACAAACTGACAAACGTGTTTCAAGGTTTTATCATTTGTCAGATCCTGTCTGTCATTTTTGTAGTTTTTGCCCCGTGTGGTTGCTATAGGTAACAGTTGTCTGAATTGCTGGACAAAAGATAATTGACCTTTCGCCGGGCTCCGCCCCAAAACGGCTATTGTTCCAATCAAACATTGTTAGCAACCGTTGCCTATGTAAAATAAGGCCCGTCAAAATCTTGTGCTCCAATAGCCAACAGGATGAAGCGATGCGTTTTACGTTTATGTAAATCAGACCGCAGATACCCCGAAATATTTGACCGGGAGCGTGTGTACTTTCCATTTCCAAAGCCAAAACAACTGAGCAGTGCTACAATGGATTAAACAGTACGGGCGCTCGGGCAGCTCCTCTACCAGGCTACATATATGGAAATGTCTGCTCAAAGGTAAAACTAATGTTTAACTATAGTATGGACTTTGCTGTGTTGTTAGATCTAGAGGCAAAACACAAACTAGACCAAGTTATACCACGACGAGGATATAACTGCAGAAGTTACGCTCTAAGCTCTACGTTTAGCGAGCCTCTTAGCTTTAGCCAACACTTTACCTCGGCTAACATAGCCTCGTAAATGAACATTTTCTTGCAATAGAGAAAAATAGACCTTAACATATAAAAGTGAATTACCCGGCAGTGCAAGAGCAGGACTAGACTGTGCTTGTTTGATTTGAGGTAACGTTAAAATCACGGGTTTATCTGATTTAGCTTGAGACCTAGTAGCATTAGCCTCCATAAGAGTTATGTCCCTCCGTTGTGTATTTTAATGTTTTGAATAAATCCTCCGCTGCAGACTGAACCCCTTTTTGCCTTTTGAGGACATCGCGGAAAAATTAGTTTAAAAAGTCACTAACGTGAACTGGTGTACTTCTTTTTGTCATTGAAGTCTATGGCACGCTGCCATATTTGACGGGCATGGCAACAGTAACTAGGGGGGCGGGGCTCGGCGAAAGGTCAAATATAATAAACATTGTCAAAACAACCGAATTGGGTGAAAACAAGCAAAAATGTTTAGTATAATCTTAAATACAATCGTGATCACTAGATTTGAATGAAATACTATGTAGTCTGACTTGTCATACTTAAACAGGAGAACTTGTACTTTTTCATCTTATCTCCCAGTCAGGAATTGAGTTAGACTTCCATTTACAGGTTGATAAGTTGCAGAGTAGTCCACAGTGGATCTGGATGATTATGATCTGACAGTTTTTCTCAATCGCTTTGACACTTTTTTTGAAACTTGGTTTAGTTGATCACTTGTTTCAACATTTATCTGAATAAGGTTGAGTACGCAGACATTTGGCCACATTTTCATTCGTTCACAGTTTTCAGACTCTTTCAGAAAGCTCACACAGCTCTCATTCAGAAAGTCACATGTTCAGTGACTTTAGTTTGTTTCTCCAACACTATAGATCTGTTCACACACAGGACTTTTGTCAAACACTGCTAGTTTTTTTTTTATCAACAAACTCACTCATTACTTCAAAAATCTAAAATCACATGAGCAGAACGATCAAACAACAAGAACAAACCATGAATGAAACAGGACAATGTCTGAGCAGAAAACACACACTGTATTAAAAAATAAGTCAATATATTTTCAATATAATTGTGAGACATTGTGTGTTTCTGTTTGATGTTTCTCAACTATCTTCAGCAGTGTAAATATCTAGATAGAAAATATATTTCACAATTCAAAATCTACAGTAAATGTGTATTTTAATTTTTTTTCTTGCCAGGTAAGATCAAAACACAACTCCTCCAGATATAAATGTTTTGTGTGAAGTGTGAATGTAAATAACAGATTGAAGTGAAGCTTTGGTGATTTGTGTCTGAATCAGAACTAAAACTTCTGAGCTGTAAAGTCAATGTGAATGAGAAAACACATTAAACACCTGAAGAATGTGTTTGGACGGTAAATCTTGCTTTTACAGGAAAATTGAACAATTTTGAATGTAAAAATAATTTAGCTTGAGTCGAAAGCTGAAGCTCAGTTTAGGATTCTGTGTGAGCTGTTTTGTAAATTGACTTTCAGAATAAAAGAACTGTCAAAGCCATTGAGGAAAACTGTAACAATGGACTGGGACGTTCAGAACAGTGTTTTCTGAGGCTCAGAGAGAAAAGAACTCCAGCTGTGTTGTAATGAGCAATGTTTGACTCAAAGACTATATTTTCATAACGTGTGTCCATGAAAACGTGTTTCACAAGTGTCTGCTTCCAGAGTGCCTGAGAGGAAAACAACGTCTGCCCTGTGACTTTCCATTGAGCGGGTTAATCAATGACACACCATTAGTATCAGTCTGCTGTGAGCTGCACAGGTCAGGTGTCAGGACAGACAGAGACTCCAGGGTCACACATCCTCCTCCTCCTCCCTCTGTCTCTGGACCAGACCAGACCAGACCAGACCAGGGACTCATTACACTGTGAGATATACACATTCTGTACATCTGCAAAAAGAAGAAAAGGAAAGAAGAGACGAGGGAGAAGTCAAAGAGAGAATGAGAGAGAGAAGAAAGAGAGAAGAGAAAGGATACAGTAGCGATAAAAGAAAAGAGTAAGAAGAAAAGAGAGGAGAGTACGTGGAGGTGCAACTAGAGGAAATTCATTATATGTGAGATCTACAGTACATACATCTGCAAAAAGAAGAAAAGGAAAGAAGAGACAGGGGGAGAGAAGTCAAAGAGAAATGAGAAGAGAGAGAAAGAATGAATGAAAGAGCGATACAGTAGAGACAGAAAGAAAAGAGTGCGAAGAAGATGAAAAAGTGGGAGAGAAAGAAGGAAAAAAGGCAGAAAGACAAGACGAGAAGAGGAGAAAAAAAAGGAGGAGAATACAAAGAGAAGATAGAGAGAGAGAAAAAGATGAAGAACAAACAAAGATAAAAGAAAGAGAGGAAAGAAAGAGAGATACTAAGGGAATAGAGAGAGATAAAGAGGGAAGTGAAAGTGAGAGGAGAAAAACAGGGATTTCAAAGTCAAAGAGAAGGGAAAGGAGAGAGAGAGGGGATAGAGTGAAAGAAAAGGAGAGGAGATGAAAAGAGGAAAAAAATGAGAAGAGAAAGGAGAGAGTGAGAGATAAAAGAGAAAAAGAAAGCACTGGCAAATGTCACATTTTCTGCCAAAACCATTGAGTAAATCACATATTCTAACTTAATGCTGTGTTCAGACCGAAGAGCGTTGAAGCGTCCAATTTTGCGCAATGAAGCGAATTTTGACGCTGAATATTTTCACTCTGCGTCCTCGCTTTTTGCGAAATGCTTTATAGGTTTTGCTTGTTGGTGGACGCTGCGTTCAGAAGCTTGAAAGTTCAGTAAAGCCCAACTCGGGTGTCGACACAAGTTGGATCGTCTAACAAGCAAAATTTTACCGCCTAGATGCAAATTCGCGGCGCAAATCCGCTGGACGCCTCAAGAAGTGGGTTTACATTGACTTAAATTGCAAACTGACGCATTGGAAAACTTCAACGCTGTCTGAACACAGCATTATTGTACTTATCATAGTTTTTCTCACCAGTAGGTAGAATTGCGAGCAGTAAAGAGAACTGACTTCAGCAGAATTTACTCAGACACTTTTCATACTTTTAAGAATCAAAATGAATGGGACACGGACAGATAGAAAACTGGGAGAAAAATGTAAAGTCAGAGAGAGAAGGAGAGAGCAAGCTGACAAAACCAGAGGAAAACTAAAGGAGAGATGGAGAGGAAGAGAGAGTGAGGCGTAATCAGTCTCAGTCACAGTCTGACAGTTTGTACTTAACCCGGTCCTGGCCTTCTCATTTCCTCCCGTGTGCTCCCGGATCCTCTGTGTCCGCAGAGACATGCCTGTGCTCGGAAACACACACACAGCTTACAAATGCATCAAACGACTCCAGCATCTCCTGTCCTCTCCTCTGTCTGCACGCCGGACTTTTCATTTGTTAGAGACACAAGCGTGGTGGAAGCTGGGAGGTCTATAGCATAACATGAGGAAAAGACGTGGTGATTTAAGGAAAAAGTTGGAGAATTAATTCACCATCTGATAAAAAACAAACTATTAAGCTCCTGGAAAATATACATCGTTTAGACATTATGAATACCATTAAGTCTACAGGAATAGTGATAAAATCAATATACTGTATCTTAAAATATTGCCCAGCCATAGTTGTAGCTTTCCTATGTAGGTCAACTGTTTGACCAAAAAAATACTTCACTTGTCATTTGATGCTTTGGTTGCTCGTAAAAAAATGTATTTTTTTTTTTACTTTTTTTGCATGGTCCAAAATAACGTTTATTTGGCCTCTGTATGTGTCTTTCCATAGAAAAGATGTTCCCTTAGCAGAATATTTTTACACTATGGCATAAAACACATTCATTCTTCTGAATGGTCCTCGGTGGCTGGTAGTACTTGTGGTCTAGTGGTACTTTGTGGCTGCTAGTACTCTGTAGTCTGGTGGTACTCTTGGTCTGGTAGTACTTTGTGGCCTGCTAGCACTCTATAGTCTGGTAGTACTTGTGGTCTGGTGGTACTTTGTGGTCTGCTAGTACTCTGTAGTCTGGTGGTATTCTTGGTCTGGAGTACTTGTGGCCTGGTAGTACTTGTGGTCTGGTAGTACTTTGTGGTAAGCTAGTACTCTGTAGTCTGGTGGTACTCTTGGTCTGGTAGTACTTGTGGTCTGGTAGTACTTTGTGGGCTGCTAGTACTCTGTAGTCTGGTGGTACTCTTGGTCTGGTAGTACTTGTGGTCTGGTAGTACTTTGTGTCTGCTAGTACTCTGTAGTCTGGTGGTACTCTTGGTCTGGTAGTACTTGTGTCTGGTAGTACTTTGTGGTCTGCTAGTACTCTTTAGTCTGGTGGTACTCTTGGTCTGCTAGTACTTTGTGGTCTGCTAGTACTCTTTAGTCTGGTGGTACTCTTGGTCTGCTAGTACTTGTGGTCTGCTAGTACTTTGTGGTCTGCTAGTACTCTTTAGTCTGGTGGTACTCTTGGTCTGCTAGTACTTGTGGTCTGCTAGTACTTTGTGGTCTGCTAGTACTCTTTAGTCTGGTGGTACTCTTGGTCTGCTAGTACTTGTGGTCTGGCAGTACTTTGTGGTCTGCTAGTACTCTGTAGTCTGGTGGTACTCCTGGTCTGCTAGTACTTGTGGTCTAGTGGTACTTTGTGATCTACTGGTACTCGGTAGTCTGGTGGTACTCTGAAAGCCACATACTTTTTAGGTAATAACAATTCAATTACATTTTTCTGTGAGCCAGATATTTTGGAGGGCTGTAGTCCGTGAGCTGGACTATAAATGTTTTAGATCTGACACCACAAACGTGAGTTGAAGTAGATCTTAACTAGAGCTAAACCAGTAGCCTATGTACAGTAGCTTTAGATTGTGGTCCGAAACATGGCCCATTTTACCATAACGAGCCAGATTACAATCCAGAGACGGCTGCATTTGGTTTGGGGGCCACAATAGTTCTGTATTAGGCAGTACTTGGGGTAAAACTATTGCTACAAGTTGTATTTTATGAGGAGAGTTTGGTAGTTGTGTCTTTATATCCTGAGTTGGCATGTTCACCTGTTTCTTTTGTGCTTCGTGTTTCAGTGAGTGGGATTAGTTTAGCAGGTGTGAAACAATATTGGTGTTTTAAAGAGCATCACATTGCACAAATTGGACAAAAGGTCAGCGAACGTCAGCCTAGTGCTTTTGGAGGGTTCAAATTCACGTTACACAATGTCTGCATAGTTTTATTAGAAATGACACTACAGCTAAAACGATAATAAAAAATAAACGGACAATATTTATATTACAATAAATTAGTATTCTGATAAATCCTGTATGTTGCTACAATGAAAGCCTTCAGTCATCAACACGATTTACCAAGTGCATTAGGTTTGTGAGGTTATGGTAGATTGACTCACCACTGTACACCAGGACTAAGTGGCCTTTACTGAGATTCACCTGTTCACTTCATTTCTATTACATGATACCAACAGACGCATTAGAAAAAACAGTCATTATTCAAAAATACAGAAGCATAATTGTCCCAGAGCATCTCCTCTTCTTAGACCCTCCTCTCTTCCAGCTGGAGAAAGAGAAACCTAGAGGAAACCACGTGAAGGAGAGGTCTCTCTTCTATAAGACTATTCACAGTTTAGCACCTTCCTATTTATTTATCTGAGTACAGACTGGCTGGGGAAGCAATTCTTCAGTTAAGCTGCATTCACATCCTGGAACACTTTTCAGTCTGAGCAGAGGTTTAAATTACAAAGAGCAACAAATGAAATGTGTATGTGCTTTTAGATATAGTTTTGTTTGCTTTTTATGTTTATTGTGTTTAGGAAATTGTTATAATATGTAATATACTTGTCATCGTGGCCCAGGTATCTTGGTTAATAAAGGTTAATAAAATTTAAAAAGCAACATGGCTGCCGCATATAATAGAAGTTTTTTTTTTCTCCACAGACCCTCCTCCCACCACAGCCGCTCCCACCACTCCCTCCTACCTGACCTCCGGCGTGGGCACAGCAGCGGACCAGCGCCGAGCCCCCTTCTCCTCGCCCACGCTGGCCTCTTTACCTGACAGCACCCTGGGAACCATGTGGGCGGAGCTGTGGGCGGAGTCCTGCTGCTCATTCTCCTCCTCATCCTGGGCGTGGCCTGCTACATGCGCCAGCGTCGTACTTTTAGAGGCGACTACTACACCAAGCAGTACCTGGGTAAGGATGTGTGATATCAGTCTTACCAACAAAGCTTAACAGTTTAGCTATTATTTCACATACTGAGACCAAACAGTGGAATGTTTAGTTTTATTATTCCATTGTCACGATGTCACTGCAATACTGTATTTGCCAGTTTAATCAAAAATCAGTTGCAGTAAATATCAGTCTAGCCTAAAATTGTACAATAATGATATAGAGTGAGACATCCTGTTTATCTTTGTCAAACATGTGAACATAAGCACTCCTCAAAGTACAGCCAAGGGGTTCAGTCCTAAACAATACCTTTATTCTCTATATCATTTAATAACTTTATTTTAAAAAGCTGAAAACACAAAAACACTTGGATTTTGATGCTCCCTTAGAGTTGTGGATGGTAAGATTTCAGATTCCATTTTGTTACCAGGCCAAGTTTTTAGTGGACACAAAGCCATTTTTTGTCGTTTGAAGTTGTAGTTTGGATTCATTGTTATATAATTGTAGTAGATCATTCTAAAGCTGTGCAGAAAAAAAAGTGTGTTCTAATAAAGTCATTTTAGTATCGATAATTGCTCAACTGAGTATCAGGTTTTAATTGGGAATCTATCGATTCAATACTGGGATGAATATCAGCACAGATCAATGAAATACATGGACGAGTATTGGTTCCATGATATTACATTCAATAAATATACAACCAATAGATTTATTTCTGGACTGTCTCATGATATTTGACATTTTACTCAGATTAACTTGTTAAAATGTTAGTCGCAAAAAACAACAGCTCATAACACTAAATGACAACATTTATTTAGTTTTGAGAAGAAAATAAAAGCTGTTTCTGTCACTACACTAGTACACAAGCATGATTAGTATCGGCTAGGGATGGGACGAGATCTCGTGCCGCGAGATCTCGCGAGATCAAACTGTCACGATACTGTGCGCACACGTACTGAACTGTCTCGTGAGATTTTTCCATGGTCATGAAATAAAGTTTGTAACTTTGAGCAGCTGTAGTAAATATCTCCTCCACACACAGACTTGTAGCGGACTTATTCTGACAGAAACCTGTCTAAACTCTGTCTCAGTTTTATTTCGTAAAGATAGGACCAGTATTGACAGAGATAATTAGTCCTAAACATTGTAAAAGAAAATATAATAGTCAAATATACACGCGGACATCGCGGGAACAGCTCGGTGTTTTCACACATAAACATAGTTTAAAATAGATCCACAAGAGATATGTTGACTTATATCATCAATGACTGTAAAAAGTACGAAAGTCTCCTCATCTGTGTGTGTCTGGTGCCTGTCAGCAGCATTAAGTATCAGCGGCAGCGCTGGGAAGAAGGAAAGGGAAGGGGGCGGAGTCTGAGCTACACACGGGGAGCGGATCAATTTCAATCAAAAGTTAACTCGTTGAAATAATAAAAATCCAAGGTGATACACATAATGAAAGGTAAAGCTAAACTAAAGAATATAACTAACAATAATAAATAATACAAATAATTTTTTTATTTGCCTTGTTAAATTCTAAATTGAAACAATTAATGCAAATTCTTAAAAATCTTGTCTCGTCTCGATCTCGTGGACCCAATCTCGTGGCTCGTCTCGTCTCGTGAAAATTCTGTCTCGTCCATCCTAGTATCGGCAGATACTTGATGCAAAAATATCAAAGTCAGTTTTGAAACTGAAAAAGCTGGATCTAGAGATGTAGTATCGATAAGGATCTGAATTTGATACAACCGATCGACAACTGATCACGTGAGCTTCGCACCAACCGTTTTTAGCTTTAAATTAATCACATTATATCAGCACACACAGCCACAACTGTGCAATGAACGCTGGCATAACTTTTTCTCAAGTTTGTGACCAACTTTATAATCAAATGTTCTGAATAGTAACTGTTGTGTCAAAAGTAACTATACTAGATGTTCTGCAAGCTAAATCTGTTTATTGATATAGATTTGTGACTTAAATAATTCCGATTATGAATTTGCCTAATAACTTCACATCCTTATACCACGCCCAGGTCCCTCCGACATGCAGAAAGAAGCCCAGCTGGACGTCCTCCAACCCACGAGCTCCAGGAGGTCTACGGCGACAAGACCAGCAAGGGCTCCCAGGACCTCAAACCCAAACTGGGCGGAGACATCATCTACCCGGAGTACAAAGAACCGGACGAGTGGGCGGACCGGGGCGACAAGCAGAGGAGCATCAAAGACCCCAACTACTACCCCAACCACTACAACAACCAGAACATGCACCCGAGCGGCCCCCCGGTGCACAACGGATCCCCTACGCCCCGGAGGACTGCTACGACAACACCACTGACAGCGACTACGTGTCCCACATGGATGGTTCGGTTATTTCGCGGAGAGAGTGGTATGTTTAAACCGAAACCAAAAAAAACTTAGCAATGGACGTGTGCAGCCTTGATTGTAACCACTGGACCTTAAAAACTGGGAGTGCCTACGTCTGTTTTGAGCTTTGGAAGAGGCTCGTCTCCTTGTAAATACTTCCACAGACTCTTCCCACGAAAAGTGTTGCCAGGGAAGAAGACTTCGTATGCTGCGTCGACGCTTGGGCTCGTCCCGGTCGCGAAGAAAGAAAACTTACAGTGCCTGCGACGTCTGTAAAGTCTAGAGCTGAGTTTTGACAAGAAAGTAGTTTGAATAGATAGCGGAAGAACTGATGCAAATGTGATCGATTTTTGGGGTTTACGTAGTGTTAAAGATGCAATTCACACTGGCGTCACAAAAGTCTACGTACGCTTTTGCTACCTTTTTCTTTTTGGGATCACGCACAATTGAACTCGTCGATGTTTTGTCCTTTGTTTCTGAGTCTGTGTGTTGAGGAAAATTAGGTGTTATGAGACAGTTAAGGTGTTCTAAATGTCGCACAATTCAATTCAATGATATTTTCTTTTTAAATAACATGTATCTGAGTCTTTGCGTTGAGGAAATTAGTTGTTGTGAGACAGTTAAAGCTTCTTAAATATCGCACAATTGAACCTAACAATATTCTCTCTTAAAATAACATGTTTCTGAGTCTGTTTGTCGAGGAAATTAGTTGTTATGAGACAGCTAAGACGTCCTAAATATTGCCTAGTTCAACCTATCAATATCGCCCAATTGAACATGTCTTCATTTATGAGCTTGTGTGTTGAGGAAATTAAATGCGGTGAGGCAGTTAAAGCATTCTAAATATCGCAAAAATGAACTTGTCGGCATTTTTTACTCAAAAAAACATATTTCTAAGTCTCCGTGTTAAGGAAATTAAATGCGGCGTGGCAGTCAAAGCATCCTAAATATCGCCCAATTGAACATGTCTTCATTTATGAGCTTGTGCGTTGAGGAAATTAATTGTGGTGAGGCAGTTAAAGCATTCTAAATATCGCAAAAATGAACTTGTCGGCATTTTTTACTCAAAAAAACATATTTCTAAGTCTCCGTGTTAAGGAAATTAATTGCAGTGTGGCAGTCAAAGCACTCTAAATATCGCCCAATTGAACATGTCTTCATTTATGAGCTTGTGTGTTGAGGAAATTAAATGTGGTGAGGCAGTTAAAGCATTCTAAATATCGCAAAAATGAACTTGTCGGCATTTTTTACTTAAAAAAACATATTCTAAGTTTCCGTGTTAAGGAAATTAATTGCGATGTGGCAGTCAAAGCACCCTAAATATCGCCCAATGGAACATGTCTTCATTTATGAGCTTGTGTGTTGAGGAAATTAATTGTGTGAGGCAGTTAAAGCATTCTAAATATCGCAAAAATAACTTGTCGGCATTTTTTACTTAAAAAAATATTTCTAAGTTTCCGTGTTAAGGAAATTATTGCGGTGTGGCAGTCAAAGCACCCTAAATATCGCCCAATTGAAACCGTCAATATTTTCTTCTTAAATAACATTTTTCAGAGTCTCTGTGTTGAGGAAATACATTTTTGCCAGACAATTAAAGAGTCCTAAGTTTCGTTAGCAAACTCTGCGCAACAACAGAGAAGCTACTTTCATTTTACATTTTGCTAGTTTAAGTTAATTTGAGCAAAACAATAAAGACAAAACAGACAAAAGTTAGGATAAGAACAGCCTGTTATTCTCTAAAAGCACATTTCATCTGAACCAAAAGATGGGGCAGTAGAATCGATTACTTAAAAGCTGTCTTCCAAAACACTCGATTTGTGATTTGGCCCGAGTCCCTTTGGCTCTGACACACCTTCTGTTTCCATTCAGCCACACTTTATTAGGAAAGAGCTGCTTCAAATCAGATTCTGTAAAAAAAAAACAATATTTCAGAAATGCATTTTAAACGCCATTTCACCAATAAATGCACAAAGTGGATTGGTTTACCTGAGCTAGTTCAGATGAGTTGGATCAGGTCAGGGCAGGTCTAGGTAGAACAAGTAATTCATGTGGGACTGGATTGGTTGAGAAATGATGTCAAGTTTGTCCTTTAGAAGCACATGAAAGAACCAGGCATCAGGAACACTTCTGCTCCTTTTCCATCATTAAGTTATATTTCGCCCAGGAATAGCCGCTGCATTCACACTGCCCAAAACATGATCACATCAGCTTAGGTCTGAGCAACATGTCAAATTTATGAAGATATACTTGTTATTCAATTTGTACATATCCAAGTAAGAAACAAATGCTAAAAAAAAGTTAATTATCCGTAAAAACTAGATAAGTGATTGAAACTTTTAAATAGACAAGGCAAATTTAATTTATTCAATAACTACTTCAAAGTGGTAAAGAAAACTGGAAAAGAAAGGCTATATTGGAAGATTGCTGCGCATTTGGGATTCATTTGACAAAATTCCACATTTGTCTGATAAATAAACCTCCATTATTACATTTATGTTGGACTGATAGAATATCATCCAAAGACTGGCATTGAGATGCGACAAAAGCCCTGCATCAGCAGTTGTGGCCCTTGATTTCTTTAATCAACTTTTTCACTGCCTTGTTTACTGTGTGACATAACTGACTCATCGACTTGCTTCTTCTAAACGTGTGAACGTGTTTATATTGTGGAAGACTTGCAAATGGAAGAGTTTCACTAAATTTGAGAAGCAAGACTGAGAACTAAAGAACTTAAGAACCAAACCTCTTTTTTTTTTAGCACATTTAAGGTATCACATTAGTGGTAATTTCTACTTTATCTGGGCTTAAAACCTCAAAAATCTGTATAGCTAACCCTAACCCTTTCTAAACAAATATTCAATTACTTAATTAGCTGATAATTATTCCAATAATCAGGTAGTTGCCGTAGGGCTGGGCGATACGGCAAAAAATTATTATCGATTTTTCTGGAGACAGATCACGATTTCGGTTTTATCACAATTCTTGTAGACTTTGTCTTTTGCCTTTGAGGTAAATACAATCATCTGCTTTTACTGAAAGTTCCTACTTTACTGTGATTGGTTAAATCCTGCTGTCACTCACTCAGACTGACCAGTGTGGACAGATTTTCAGAGAAAACGCAACTAAGCCTTTGAAAAAAACATGAAAGACAAACGACCTCAGCCCATAAACAAAGTTATTCAAATAATCGATTAATTAAAACATTGTGTGATAAAACAATTTTGATCCAGATTTTGAAATATGCTAAAAATCTATGTTTCAGTAAATCAAACCTGAAAATTTGCTAAAATTCACCTGGAACTTGTCTTGAAGCTGCAGCACAAAAGACCTCAACACATGAGCTTCAAAAAAAAAACTTTGCAACTCTGAGGCGGAGAGAAGTAGATTGGAAATAATTGTCTGTATTTGAATAAACAGATGCATTAAATAGAGAAATGGGAAATCACAATTTCACGATTTCGCCAAAAAAGCAGATTGGCACAACAGTGAGCTAAGTCCTAAGTCGTCAATAATCATTTCACTTGTTGCAGCCCTACAATAAACTATCAACGACAATCTCATTAGTCTGGTCCTGCTCTAGTTCTAGTCCCCTTTAATGTTGGAACACGCCTCAAAAGAGGATAAGAGCTACAAAGGTTACAAGAACAGCAAAAAGTTTTCCAGCGCAAAAACAGCACAGGACGAGCTCTGTCAGTAACTCACTTTTCTGTCCAAACTGCTAGCACACTGAAAATAGCTGTTAATCTCTTCATGTGGTTCTCGTTTTTTCTTCTTCGCACACGTGTAAACTCAACTCTTAACCCTTCCTGTTCCTCTTTTGGACGCAGACCGTGTTTTGACAGTTGCACATGAAAGCGGCGTCGTCCATGATAACAGGCTCCACGGACAAACACCAATCAGCTCGCACTATTCCCGATGTGAAAGAAGAAGAAGAGCACAGCTGTTTGTGGCTTCAGAAACCACCATCAGAGTCACTGCTCCAAAGTCAATAGTCTTTACTCCCTGGGTCTGAATACACTGTAAAACAACACACACTTTAGAGGACACTTCACAGAGTTTACACGGACTGTTTGATTTATACAGAGCCGTCCGTGTTTATTTTTAATCGGTGAAACAAATCTTCTCGCAGAGGCAGATGAGTTTGATTGAGACCAGCTGTACCAGGGGTGTCAAGCTCATTTCTGATTATTACTGATAGCGCCTCCCGATAAAAACAAACAACAATTTGAACTACAGGTCCTACAATAAACTGCAGACACATAAGTCAGAACGGATAATAAAACCTGTTGAAATGTAAAAGCTTATATTGAAGAGATGTTACTATAAAAACTATAAATGTGTGTCAGTGATTAGTGCCGTATCTACTGTATGTGGTATTTGAGGAGGAGAATGGAGGCATTACAATCTGCTAGTTCGTTTGGAATGTACAGTTTAATATAATACAATGTAATGTGATAAAATCTAAGTCTATACATACAGGACATGTGTTATATTAGCTTCATTCAGTCTAATTGCTATATTTGGGTAAAACACACACACAAAAAAAAAGTTTAAAATGCGTCCTTCGACCAACTCTTGTCAATATGATCCCAGCTCCTTTTGAGTTTGATACCCTGAGCTATACTAAGAACACTTTATTATTTCCATTGTTACTTCAAGCAGGTCAAGAAATAGTGACCCAGACAATATTTTAGAGATTGAAAGTTAGTCATTAGTCATGAAGGTTGTGACGATGTGACAAAAATCTCTCTTTTCTTTAAACCAGATCTGATTCTTGAGTCACTTTTTAGATTAAACTTGGGATAACTAACTTTTTTATTATAAATGCATCACTTTGTGAAAGACTGAGATCACTCAGTACTGTCTGAACTGAATATACAAAGATTTTTTGTGCTCATCAGGAGATGAATGCAGCACTCTGATTGGCTGAGCTTGGGTGGTCCTTTGTTGTTTGTAAAAAGATTTTTTTAAGCCATAATTAACACCAAAAATGAATACAAGTAAGTATTAAAATTAACCATGTGTCGAAGGACTTCCAAATAGTGTTTGAACGTGAAAATGAGCTACCACACCTTTAAGCTTCATGTGATTGGAAGATAAACCAAATCATTTTCTACTTTAAAAATCCTCACTTCACTGTGAGTAGTTCAATCCCATTGTGATTCACAAGCACAACAAAGGCTAAACACTAGAAAGGTTAGTTAGTTTAACTAAAAGGAGACTATCACAGCAGATGTGAGCTCACGACTTATTGTCTATCCTCATCAGAATAATGGCACTTTAATCACTTTATTTTAGACACAGACATTATTCTTTCTCTCCACACACACATGGTGCTGGTAAGTTTACCGTATTGTCCTTTACCAGTTTCATCATTACAAAAGTTCGGCAATTGACCAAAAGCACACAATGTCCAAACCTTATCCCTTCTCATTCTTGAATCAGATGAATGGAGAAACCTGAATCGTTGGTGAAGTAGTTGTTTAGCGCCTGTAGCCTGGCATGTAAACAGTCCCATCCCCAGTGTGTGGGTGGAACTCTTCATCCAACTCCTCTATGGCAAACCACATCTGTCTCCTCACATCAGAACCTTCACATTCAAAAGGATGTCTGCATGACAAAAATGTGCATTTTAAAACATGATCCAAAATAGGCCTGTCAATTAGGAGAACAGTTATCATGATTCTTCCCTTATATTGATAAATCTTTATTTTGATTGGTCTTTATAGACCAATACAATAAAAAGCTTTCGTCATGGTTCCACGTAGGCTGGGTATATCTCCATACATTTCCCCAATATGACATTAAATATCAAGATCATTTAAGAAATAAATGGGTATTTTTAAATATGCAGAAAAAAATATATATTTTTTTATCTACAATCCCTTTATCAAAGCACAGCTGATTTGTGAATAAGTTAATTTTCAACTTAGTACATTAGCTTGTAGTACACAAAATTTAACTTACTGACCAAAATAAGAAAATGTAGAAAAATAAAAGAAAAGTATTGTATATTGCCTTTAAAAGGATTTAAACATTTTTGAATACAGTATTAAGAACACAACTTTGACTATCGGTAGAATAAAAAACGCAGAAGAATTGTATTTAATGCTTTCATGTGAGATACAAGTGTTCTACAAATAAGTCATTTTTCAGCTTCAAACAGCAGAGTCCAGTTCAGAGATGTTACATTTGTGAGTTTATGTATGTCATACCCTCCCTGTATTGCCAATGAGTTTGTCACGATACACTGATACACTGAGTACAGCCCTAATTCCACAAACACAAACTATACAGACATTTCAACACACAAACATTTCTTCTTTCAGAGTCTGACTTTGTCGTGTTTTGGACAGCTCAAAGAAAACGTAGATAGTACAACGAACCGTGAAAACCACCTTTTTTTACGTCAATGTTACTTAAAGCCAAAATGTAAAATGAAGCCAACATTTTCTTTGGTTTAACAGATACATTTCAATCTACCCCAAGCCCCCAGTCCTAAACTTACCCATTTTAGTAACTTGAAGCCTAAACTTACCTGTTAAACCCAAGAAAATGTCGCCATGTGGCTCCAACCAAAATTCGTGGTTATTTTACGTTTTGGCTTTTCAAACACATTGACGTAAAAAAGGCATAAAACCTGCTCATCCTACGTTTTTCACTTCTCGTTGTATATCTACGTTTTCTTCGGAGACTGTTGGTTTTTGAAGACAGGATTGTGTCGAGAATTGGCGATTTGACATAGCTCGATTTCTCGATCTTTTGATTCTTGCCCTGGTCCAAATAATTATTTGTGAAACCTTCTCCACCGACACAGTAGCCGTTAACAAGCTACTGTGTCTGTAAAATGTCATTGTTGAAACTCAAACTCAAAGTCAGTGAATAAGACACGATCCAGATAAATAACTCTCAACATTAGAATTATAAAATAGTCTAATGAATACGTGATTAAACCCAGTACTCCAAGTCCGTTCTTTTTTGCAGTGCACTTCTTTAGCCGTAGCTTTGTCCGGGTGCCATGTTGGAAAGTCCTCTGTGATCACTGACGCTCCGGCTTTGGCTGCTTCACCGTTCCTCCACACATCATGGAAAGTGGAAACTAATACAGGACTTAAAGAAATCACAGGCAATGACTCCCAGTGGAGGAACTGTGCAAACAAGCAATGCATTCACACAAAGAAGAAGAAGAGTGATTCAGAATGAGCTCATCCTCTCTCGCTAAGGATCAGACCATGTGGATCAAAGTAGGAAAGAGACGCACGCAAGAGTTTGATTAGTGCGCGATGAAGATGATGTTGAACCAAAACACCGACTCAAAACTATCAAGAGATGAGACCAGTTTTAGAACGGTATAAAGCTGACCTGGCTCATGCGTCATAGAAAAAACGTGGAAATACAGATACTGTGCATCATAGGAAACTACTTAGATATCAAAACAATTAAGTATTAAATGTAGGATTTTGTTTACTGAAGCTTAAATGCAGCAATTTGTGGTGAATGTTTTGGAAAATAATCTAAACTGTTCCCAAATGAAAAGGATGCATTTGGTAAGACAATATTTGTAATCAGTCCAACTCTTCAAGTCAGTTTCTTTATAATTTGCGACTTAACTGCTGTAAACTATGATGAGTATTTACCACAAGGACTGTCGAAGCAAATTTAGCAGAAAAATGTGATCCTTTGTCATATGGGCTTTAATAACTTTTGTTTAGTCAAGATTCCTAAGTTAGTTTGTTTGACACTGAATTTAAAATTTGAAAAATGATTTCAGGTTTTACTTGGCCTACATCAGAGGTTGCAAATATTTATTTCCCTTTTATTTTTATTTTTTTCTTGATGAACTATGTTTTCCAAGTGTTCTTCCATGAGCTCAGACTCAGAACAGACACGACTCAGGTGGAGTTATTAACTTTACGTCAAGTGAACATGATGATTGTTGTAAATGTCCTTGTTTAAAGGGACATATGGAGTAAAATCTACGTTTCTGACTTTGTAACCATGTTCTCATCATAGTTTACTTACAGTTGTGTTTGAGTTGATTCATTCATGTTTGAGTAATCTTGTATTGTCCTGCAGCTGTCGCTCCAGTGTTTTCACTTACCCTGGATGTACACAGACTGTGAGGCGGGTTTGGTTCAGGACACGTGCGAGTTTCTTGGAAAGTGCATGTACACCAGATGCAGTCAGTGTGGTCCAGACCACTGCAGTGTCCGGGAAAAATAGACTTCATACAGATTCTTTCAGCTGACCCTGCACTCACATCCTCACTCCTCGGAGGTCCGTGTACATGGGCGCATTGGTTTTTAGCACTTTCTAAGTTCTGCAGACCCGCACAGAACTCACAGTCAGTGTACATCCAGGGTTAGCCCCGCCCACTTGTCTGTATTTACTTTGGTTACTCCAAATAATCTGATTCAGAATAAGACATGTACACTGCAAAACTGTATATTTAACCCAAAAAATGAATATGGATATTTTAGCACAATCAGAGCTGCAAAAAGAATAAGTTCTATGCAAAGTTTAGCATGAATCAATCATAGATTTGAAAATAAAAATTATTAGTCATTTGCTTTGCAAATAAGTTGCAAACTTGGTCAGTTTCTAAAATTCAGCAGAATGCAGGAAATCTTATTATTTTGGTTAAGGATTTTCTAGAGGAGAACCCCCAAACCCCCCCCAATTATAACTATGGATCTTTCTGATCACTTTGGGACGACAAAAAATTCTGGCCATGATACTGAATGTGCAGTATTTGATAATTGTGGACTATGACTATGGCTTAGTTACACTTCGAATGGGCGGGGCTTATCACTACAAAGAGGCGGAGCTTATCAATGCTGCCATTTTGAACAGAAAAGTACTGATCTGTTTCTATTTTGAGCACATTTTGATTATTTGATTGAAGTATTTACAAAATGCAAATTTTTTTGGTTTCGTTTATTTAATAGCTGTTTTTTAAAACCACCACATAATGACATCACTAGGTGGACCAGATCATTGTAAACCTAACCAGCCAGATTTGCCAACATGAGGCAAAATTCAACCCTTAGTATGTTTTTAGAAACGTAACAACATTCTAAGATGACTTAATCACAGAAAGTGGGCGGGGCTTATCACTGCAAAAAGGCGGGCTTATTCGTTCTGCCATTTCAAACAGGAAGTCAACGGACCTATTTCTGTTTAGAGCCAATTTTGATCACTTTTGCAATTCACAAAATCTCAATTTTCGACCGACATAAAGTATGTCACTGTTTCTTTTTGTACATTTTGAAACTTCCACATAATGACATCACAAGGTGGACCAGACTATTTTGAACCTAAAAAGCGAGCTTACTCAAACATTCATGAATAAAACAAAATACAACTCTGTCTAGGTTTTAGAAAAGCAACAACATTCTAACATGACTTTTTATTTCAAATGGGCGGGGCTTATCACTACAAAGAGGCGGGGCTTACTCGTTCTGCCATTTTGAACAGGAAGTCCACCATTCTATCTTTTATTTTCGAGCAAATTTCAATCAAATCTGCCTTTCACAACTCACAAAACGTCATCTACCACTTCACGACATCACAGTGTGTCGCTAACCACACGAGCAAACCCTCGCCGTACGTCTCCTTTAAGTTGCTGCATGTACATTGGTTTTATGTAAATATAGGTTTGTGTGACGAGCTGGTGCCTTCCCCGCTGTCGTCGTATTTAAAACAGAACTTTATCTTTAAAAAACAAACAAACACAGCGACGGGTCTTTGCTTCGACACGTAACAAGCGAGTTACAAAAGACCCAGCGCTACGTTTAGAAAAAGAGAAGAAGCCAGGCGAGGAAATACTTTGATCGCGATGTAAATATGCCGGCTGCTTTCTTGTCCGAGGAGTATTATTGTTATTATGAGAGTCTTTTTTTGTAAGCGTTTGTTTGTTTGTTTGTTTGTGACTGAGCTAGTCTTCCACATGTTTCGAATGACTGACATGAGATTTGTTTTTGTTCTTGGTTTGCAATAAAATCTGATTATTATGAAAAAAGTGTCGTGGAGTTTGTTATTGTTACACTGTAAAAAGTCAAAGAGTTACATTAACTTCAATATTTGTGTTGAGTAACTTGACAATGTAGTTTAAAGGGAGAGAGAGAAAGAGATAGGAAAGAAAGATGGGGGATAAAGAGAAAGAAAGGTAAAAGAGTTAGGGAGAGAGAGAGAGAGAGAGAGAGAGAGAGAGTGGAGAGATAAGAGAGAAAGATTGGGGATAAAAAGAGAAGAAGGAGAGAAAGAGCAAGTGAAAGGTGAAAGAGTTAGGGGAGAGAGAGAGAGCAAGACAGATAAAGAAAGGGGGAAAGTGAGAAAGGGAGAGAGACAAAGCAAAGCGAGTCAGAGAGAGAGAGTGAGCAAGAAATAGGCGAGAAGATGGGATAAAAGAGAAAGACAGAAAGGAAAAGAGAAAGCAAGAGAGTTAGAGGAGAGAGAGAAAGGAGAAATAGAGCTAGCACGCAAAAGAGAGAAGATAGAGACACAGGATGAAGAGAAAGATGGAGAGAGAGAGCTAGCGAGAGGTAAAACAGAGAGAGAGAGGAGAGAATGATGGAGGATAAAAGAGAAAGAAAGGGGAGAAAAGAGAGAGGTAAAAGAGAGTTGACAGAGGGGGAAATGAGACAGGAGAAAGAGAGAGACAGAAAGGGAAAAGAGAAAAGCAAGAGAGTTAGGGGAGAGAGAGAGAAGAGAGGCACAGAGAGAAAGGAGAAATAGAGCACGCATAAAGAAAGAAGATAGAGACACAGGATGAAGAGAAAATGGAGAGAGAGAGAGCAAGAGTGAGGTAAAAGAGAGGTGAAAGAGAGAGAGCAAGCGAGAGGTAAAACAGAGAGGAAAGTGTGTAAGTGATTGGAGAGAAAAGGGAAAACGGAGAGAGGAGAGAGAGAAGAGAGGAAAACAGACGGAGAGAGTGAGCAAGAGAGGGGAGAGAGAAGATAGACGGGATAAAGAGAAAGACGGAGAGAGACAGCAAAAGAGAAGTGAAAGAGAGAGGAAAGATAGCAATAGTGAGAGGAGAGTGAGAGAGTGAGCAAAAGAGGATAGAGAGAGAGGGAAACAGAGAGAAAGAGAGTGGCAAGAGTATGGAGAGAGACAGAGGATAAAGAGAAAGATGGAGAGATAAGAAAGAGAGAGATGGAGTGTGAGCAAGGAAACGTACGGAGAGAGGAGAAAGAGAGAGAGGAGAGAAAGACAGATGGTGAGGTGAAAGAGAGAAGAGAAAGAGAGAGAGAAGGAGGTAGAGTGGGGAAAGGAAAGACAGAAAAACAGACGGATAGAAATGAAATGAATTCTTATTTTGTCTTTGATCCAGTTTCCCTGCTCGTCCCAAATGTCTGTTTCCCCCCGTCCCGTCATAACCTCATCCGTCTCTGTCCTGTCCCTGTCCTCACTCTGGACTGTGTGTGGACTGACCCGGGACAGGCCTCTGGTGCCACTCATCAGCCTCTCTATCAGACTCACACTGCCGCCCGTCACGTCAGACCCTGTCTGTCCCGTCAGCTTAACCCCAAACCTGGCTGCACTCTCAGACCCTCTGTCCCGTCAGCTTAAACCCAAACCTGCTGCACTCTCAAACCCTCTGTCCCCTCAGTTTAACCCCAAACCTGCCGCACTCTCAGACCCTCCTCTGTCCCGTCGCTTAACCCCAACACCTGCTGCACTCTCAGAACCCTCTGTCCCATCAGCTTAACCCCAAACCTGCTGCACTCTCAGACCCTCTGTCCCGTCAGCGTTAACCCCAAATCCTGCTGCCTCTCAGACCCTCTTCTTGTCCTCAGCTTAACCCCAAACCTGCTGCACTCTCAGACCCTCTGTCCGTCAGCTTAACCCCAAACCTGCTGCACTCTCAGACCCCTGTCCCGTTCAGCTTAACCCACCTGCTGCACTCTCAGACCTCTTCCCGTCGTTTAACCCCAAACCTGCTGCACTCTCAGACCCTCTGTCCCGTCAGTTTTAACCCCAACCTGCTGCACTCTCAGACCTCTGTCCGTCAGTTTAACCCAAAACCTGCTGCACTCTCAGACCCTCTGTCCGGTCAGTTTAACCCCAAACCTGCTGCACTCTCAGACCCTCTCAGTCCCGTCAGCTTAAACCAAACCTGCTGCACTCTTCAACCCTCTGTCCCGTCAGTTTAACCCCAACCTGCTGCACTCTCAAACCCTCTGTCCCGTCAGTTTAACCCCCAACCTGCTGCACTCTCAGACCCTCTGTTCCCTCAGTTTACCCAAACCTGCTGCACTCTCAGACCCTCTATCCCGTCAGCTTAACCCCAAACCTGCTGCCACTCTCAACCTCTGTTCCCGTCATCTTAACCCCAAACCTGCGCACTCTCAGACCCTCGTCCCTCAGCTCACAGCCCCAAACCTGCTTGCACTCTCAGACCCTCTGTCCCGTCATCTTAAACCCCAAAACCTGCTGCACTCTCAGACCCTCTTCCCGTCAGCTTAACCCCAAACCTGCCCACTCTCAGACCCTCTGTCCCGTCAGCTTAACCCAAACCTGCTGCACTCTCAGGCCCTCTGTCCGTCAGCTTAACCCCAAACCAGATCGTGGTGGACCAGTCTGGACCAGGCAGATTTTGGAGGAGGAGGGAGGGTTAGTGTGAGTGACCTGACTGGTTTACATAGATACATGCGCTGCACTGGAAAAACGTCCTGAGGTCAAAGGTTTAATGAACTTAAGTCTTTGTGTTGGTTTAACTTAACAAAGATGTTCAACTTAGACTTTTGAGTTATGAAAGAGAGAGAGAGAGAGAAGAAGAGAGAGAGAGAGGGGAGGGAAGAAGAGGAGAGAGAAGAAAGAGAGAGAGAGAGAGAGAGAGAGAGAGAGAGAGAGAGAGAGAGAGGAAGAGAGAGAGAAGAGAGAGAAGAGAGGGGGGGGAGAGAGAGAGAGAAGAGAGAGGAAAGAGAGAGAGGGGAGGGAGACTGAGAGAAGAGAGAGAGAGAGAGAAAGAGAGGAGAGAGAGAGAGGGGGGAGAGGAGACTGGGAGAGAGAGAGAAAGAGAGAGGAGAGAGGAGAGAAAGAGAGAGGGAGGGAGAGAAAGAGAGAGAGAGAAGAGAAGAAGAGAGAGAGAGAGAAGAGAGGGGAGAGAGAGATGGGAAAGAGAGAAAGAGGGAGGAAGAGAGAGAGGTGGAGAGAGAGGGAGAAGAGAGAGAAGAGAAAGAAGAGAGAGAAGAGAGAGAGAAAGAGAGACGAGAGGAAGAAGAAAGAGAGGAGATAAGAGTAGAAGAGAGAAAGTAAGAGAGGAGAGAGATAGGGGGGAGAGGGAGAGATGGAGAGAAAGAAAGAGGGGGAGAAATCAAGAAAGAGAGAGAGAGAGAGAGAGAGAGGAGAGAGAGAGAGGGGGGAGGCGATAAAGAGGAAAGAGGAAAAGAGAGAGAAAGGGGGAGAGAGAGGAGAAAAAGAGAGAGGAGAGAAAGAAGAAGAAGAAAGAAAAGAGAAAGGGGAGAAAGAAAGAGAGAAAAAGAGAGAAATGAGGCAGAGAGAAGAGGAGAAAAAAGGGAGAGAATAGAGAGAGAGAGATGAGTGAAAAAGAAGAGAGAAAAAGCAGAAGAGAGGAGAAAGAAGAGAAAAGGAGAGAGAGGAGAAAAAGAAAAGAGAGAAAAGAGGAGGAGAGAGGGAGAGCCAGAGAGTGAGGGGCAGAGAGAGAGAAGAGATAGGGAGGAGAGAAGAAGAGAGAAAGAATTGTCAGGTTAAACTACTTAAATCATTACAAATTATTTTCTTTTTTCTTTCTCTCTCTCTCTCTCTATTCTCCCTCTTTTTCTCCTCTTTCCTCTCTGCCTTCACTTTCTCTCTCTCTTTCTTCTCTTTCGTTCTCTCCCCTCTTTCTCTTTTCTCCCCCCTCTCTCTCTTTCTCTCTCCTCTCACTTTTTCCTCCTCTTTCCCCTCTGCCCCCCACTTCCTCTCTCCCCTCTCTCTCTTTTCTCCTCTTTCTCTCTCCATCTGCCCCCCCCCCCCCCTCTCTCTCTCAAAACCTCAAAATAATCCCCAGTCTACTCAACCAAAGCTCTATCCCAGCAGCACACACACCCTCGTCTCAGTGTGTGTGTGTCCGGGTTATCACACTGACCCGGTCCCATCCATCACAGGACCTCCTCAGAGTCCCGGACCCCTCCCTGCCCGGGCCCGTCCCCTGTAGGTGGGCTCGGACCTGGATCAGTCCGTCAGCAGAGGTCTGTGTTTGTTTAGCGTTGTGAGCTCGTAAACGTGTGTCTGTGAGGAGAAACTGGTGATTCCGGCGCTAACCTTTGGAAGTATTCTCGTAACATTCCAGCGCCGTGTTCAAGCGTTTTTTTTTTTAAACAGTAGCTGGAGCTGGAGCCCAATTCCTCATGTGGGGAACATGTATTAGGATTCCAAGCCCAGGACCTAGATCAGAGGTCTGCAACCTTTCGCAGCAAAAGAGCCACATTTGCCCAATTCAAACCAAACAAAGTCAGAAAGAGCCGTAACTGTATTTAGTGTGCAAATGCTTCAACATTTAGAGAGTTACACATTTTATGAACAAATAAAACTGAAACATGGTAATCCACATTTAAATGCAAACAAAGTTGTTCCATTTAGCTCTTCTTTTTATTATGTAATGCAGAGTTGAACTCAGTTCCAGCCGTCAGTACATTTGGAAATGATGAAATAACCAGTATACACACACTAAACACAGATACCACCAATGTGCTGTGAAAAAATTGATCAGCTTAAAATATTTCCTTTTATCAAATCATTTTTTTCCTCTTAATCCCGTTAGGGGTCGCGGGTGACTGGAGCCTATCCCAGTGACTTTGGGCCTTAGGCGGGAACACCCTGGACAGTGGCCAACTCGTCGCAGAGTTAGACAGACAAACATTCACTCTCTCATCATCACTAAGGGAAATTTTACAGTGATGCCCAACTAACCTAAACATGCATGTTTTTGGAGGTGGGAGGAAACCGGAGAAAACCCACCGGACACAGGAGATTGTGAGATGTTGTTATTGTCCGACCGGAGTCGAACCCACGACCTCTTTATTGGGAAGCCAGAGCTTTAACCACTCTGCTACCGTGCACCCCATTTATCAATCAAATTCTGTGAATAAATTGCCATTTTGATGTGTCCAGACGACCCTTTTGACTAAAAATGAAAACCAAACAATCACAATTTCCAAATAAGAAATCAAAAACATGTAATCATTATGTTGTCTCTGTGTTAGAAAGAACACTTCTATAACTTTTATATAGTCTGGTTCCTCATTCATAATCAAATCTCAAAAGAGCCGCACTGAGCCGCATGTGGCTCTCGAGCCGCAGGTTGCAGACCCCTGACCTTTGCCTTTTAACGAGTAAACAAAGCTTTTACACCAGTGCAGCTCTCATACCTGATGAAACACTTTAACTACATTAAAGTCACACTTGTCGCTGCTGAAATAGAATAAAGACTGATTGAAGTTTCACCTGGAGAATCCTTCACACTTTGGATCTAATTTGGATCAAGTTACAAAAAAGTAAACAGTTGTGCTATCAGAATTAAAAGAAAAAAAAGGATAAATAAACCTAAATCGAATGTGTACTGCCTCAATAAAACTGTGATGTTTAACAAAATAAAATCCCAGTCCCTACATTGTAAAGCACTTTGATTGCTTTACAATCTAGGGTCAATCTAAGGCTTTTTTATGTATTTTATGATGTGGCCATCTGTTCCATTTATGTTTCAAATGACGACCCCTGTGTCTGTGTCCAGGATCCGTTTGGTCAGACTGTGTCATAGACTCTGGTGAGGTTTATTTTAGGCTGAAGTTACACAAATGTTAAGGTTTGGTCTGGATTAGGACTAGGATTGTGTTAACACGTCCAACATCGTGTGTGTCATAAACCAACAGCATCACAAGACCACGACACACAAAGGATGAGCATGTATTTATGTTACACTGTAAGAGCATGAGAGGAAAAAGTGTAAAATAGACACGAGTTTAGGTGAGGTCATGTGAGGACATTTACTTTAGGTTTAGGGTTGAGTTACTAAACTGGGTAAGTTTAGGTCTGGGACACACATTTGTGTGAGTCGAGGCTGTATGTTATAGAAGCGCTGGTGAGTTCTTCTGCAGCTCATCAGAACACTTTGGTTTAGTTAAGAAACACTATCTATAGAAACAAGCAGGAGGCTGTTTTCATGTTTTGTTTAGGTTTTTTGTCCAAAATGTTGTAAGGCCCAGATGGTCTTTAATAAAAGTAAAATTTTACATAACTTTGACTTTAACTTATGAGCTGTCTTAGTACATACAAGAATAAAGCAGAGCTGTCAATCATCTACACACTCACACACACACACACCCCAACACTCACACTCAGCTGCTCTGTGGCTCAGCAGGGACGTCCAGACCTGGGCCTGGCCCCAAACTGGGTCAAACTCAGGCCAAGAGACAAATCTGTTGTTGTGGTTAGAATCCTTTTTAGGAAAAGTCTGGAAACTCAAATCCTCCTCTGATTTTCACTCTGTGGGTTTTTAAGTGAACATGTCAACCACACTGTCCCACACACCCAGGGTCCCTCTGGTCCCGTGTCCTGTCCCTCTGGTCCTGTCCCTCTTTCCTCTTGTGCTGTCCTCTGGTGTTGAGCGGGGCAGGTGACTTCCTCTGGTCCTGTGTTCTGTCCCTCTTTCCTCTGGTCCTGTCCCTCTGGTCCTGTCCCTCTTTCCTCTGGTCCTGTCCCTCTGGTCCTGTTCCTCTGGTCCTGTCCCTGCTGGTCCTGTCTCTCTCTGGTCCTGTCTCTCTGGTCCTGTCCCTGGTGGTGAGTGGAGCAGGTGACTTCCTCTGGTCCTGTGCGGGGCAGGTTGGCTTCCCTCTGGTCCTGTCCCTCTGATCCTGTCCCTCTGGTCCTGTCCCCTCTGTCCTGTCCCTCTGGTCCTGTCCCTCCTAGTCTGTCCCTCTGGTCCTGTCCCTCTTTCCTCTGGTCCTGTCCCTCTGGTACCTGTCCCTCTGTCCTGTCCCTCTGGTCCTGTCCCCTCTTTTCCTCTGGTCCTGTCCCTCTGGTCCTGTCCCTCTTTCCTCTGGTCCTGTCTCTCTGATGTTGAGCGGGGCAGGTGACTTCCTCTGGTCCCGTGCGGGGCAGGTGACTCTGTGGGGTGACTCTGGGTGACTCTCTGATCTGGACGGGTGGCCGCTGCTCTGTCCCACCATTGTTCTGTCCAACTGAAGCACAAATAATCTGAGCTGAACCTTAATCCAGCCCAAACAAAGCAGCGGCCTGGGAACAAGTCCACGGCTCTGCAGGAGAACAACCATCACAGGCAGGTTAGGGGACGCTCGGTGGTGGTCGGAGGTTGAGGCGCCAGGTGTCTTCATTCATTTTCTCCCACTTGAAAATATAAACTATTCATATTATTATAGTTAACAGTGAAAACACAATGACTGAGCCCAACAGACAGTTCTGGACCTTCTGTTTGAATGATTAAATACATTTTGAAGTTTGGATTTTTTAATCTGACTGTTCCATAAACAACACTTTTCTTAAATACAGGCTTCCTTTGTTTTGTTTTCAGTTCCTTTTAAATCCTAGTCTTTGTAGATTAGCAAGTAAAGTTTTTGAGTTTTTTTAGTGGGTTCAAACTGTTGATCTAGGGACAGATTTGGACAAAGTGTACAAAGGTTTATAGACACATCCAGACAATCTATGTGATTGGTGGGCCACTGATGATCAGAAATTGTCTTGTGGGCCATATTTGACCCTTGGGCCGGCAGTTTGAGCCCAGATCTAATAACAGAGACAGTTAATACAGCCAGTGTCAGTCTCCAGACATTGGACAGCGCAGGTCTGAGAACAGCTGCTCTGACACACTCTCTGCTCCTGACGGTGTGTGGTGTGGTGTAACAGCTGAGAGGGTGTGTGTGTGTCTATGTAACAGCTGAGAGGGTGTGTGTGTATGTCTATGTAACAGCTAAGAGAGTGCACCAGAGAGTGAGGCCTAGTTTACAAGACAACGTTCCCCAGAAAACCGTCACAGTCGTAACGTTTTGTGCTCACAGTTTACATGGTGTCGTGGCGAGCTAATCTTCCTTTACATGGAAACGCAGATAGACAGAAAATGCTGTAGTACTTCTGCTGCGCCATGAGGTGGTGGTATTGTGCTAGGACTCCAGATGACCTCCCGTGAACCACAGCCGACGATAACATGAGCATTGGCAGGTTTACAAGTTCTTCAGATCAATAAAATCGTGAAAGGAAGCAACAAGGACCAGCGCGCGAGTAAAAGGGAGATCGCTTGAAACAAGCACGGAGAATTGAGGACCAGTGTGCGGGGAAGACGAGGGCCAGTGCACAGGGAAGACGAGGACCGGTGCGCGGGGAGACGAGGACAGAGGACCAGTGCGCGGGGAAGATGAGGACCAGTGCGCGGGGAAGACGAGGACCAGTGCAGAGCTAGACAAGGACCAGTGCGCGGGGAAGACGAGGACCGGTGCGCACTAGACGAGACGTGCGCGGGGAAGACGAAGTGCCGGGGAAGATGAGCAGTGCGCGGGGAGAGAGGACCAGGCGGGGGAGAGGGACCAGGCGCGGGGGAGGAAGAAGAGGACCATGCGCGGGGGAGAGGGGTGGCGGAAAAGACGAGACCAGTGCAAGCCGGGGAAGAGAGGACCAGTGCGGGGAAGACGAGGACCAGTGCGCGGGAAGAGGACCAGTGCGCGGGAAGCGAGGACAGTGCGCGGGGAAAGACGAGGACCAGTGCGCGGGAAACGAGGACATGCTGGGGTAGACGAGGACCAGTGCGCGGGGAAGAGGACAGTGCACGGGGAGACGAGGACCAGTGCGGGGAAGGATGAGGACCAGTGCGGGGGAAGACGAGGACCAGTGCGCGGGGAAGACGAGGACCAGTGCGCGGGGAAGCGATGACCAGAGGACCAGTGCGCGGGGAAGACGCAGATCCCGGAGAAATGGACACAAACCGAGGAGAACAGCTCGCTTTTACTGCAGACACTTATTGGACAACTGTCCGGCGCGTTCATGGTGGAATAATACTTGTTGTGGAGCTTCAAACTTTTCTTTTTTCAATCAACACCAGAGGCTTTGGAAGATTAGTTTTGTATCTCCTCCTCTGCAATACGCAGGTAAAAAGCTGGATACTGTTGACTTTCTGAGAATGAAAGGTGTTTTGGTTTGAGAGATATGTTTGGTGACTGAGCAGTCTTCTTCTACGGTGTTAAAGTAGTGGCTACCGTCTTCATTGACAACAGTGTTTTCCTGTTTACACGGCGGTGTATCCACTGAACCTCCTCGGCAAAACTACCTCTTGAATCGTATCCAGCGGAACGCCGATTCAATGAACATGTAGCTCATTGTCGTGTAAAAGAGAATTCAATCTGACATCGAAACGTCCCGGATTCATGAAACTCGTCGTATAAACTGCCTGGTGGGTGGTCATGTGAGAGCAGCAGACAGTGGACCAGAAGACCACCACCAGAGAGTCCAAACGTCTGTTCTATAGTCCCTCAGACCTCGTTCACCACATGAGCAGAGGAAGTGTGTGTGGTGTATAGCCCTGTTTCCATAGGCTCGGGTCGGGGCGGTACGGTACGGTCCTGTGCTGTTTCCACTGCGCAAAGCGACCCGTTCCGCCCCGTTTGCTGGGTCCATAGCGAGCCCGCTTTTGGCCCTGCCTTTACCAGGACCCTGGAGCAGACCTCGGAGCGGTCCCCCCTTTAGGCTCGATGATTGGACAAGAGAAGACACAGGCTCAAGCGAAAACCAGATGGAAAAGAGCAGACAGAAACATGAAATAATGTTCCTCACCTAACGCCGATTTGATCCCCTGCCAAACCGCCGCATTTCCACAGCTGAAAACTTTATTTGTTGCTCCGATAGACTTAGCAAAGCAAAGCTAGCTCATTAGCATCAGCTGTTTCCTGTTTGCCGAAGCAAAACACTGTAAAAATTGTACATCCTGTGCGTAATGTGTCCAACATAATCCAGCCTCAAAGCATTAAACAAAACGCGTTTGAAAATCATTATAGAGTCGCAGAGACTTTGCAAAAAAGGTAAATAAATTATAAAAAAGTGACGGTAAACCGGAAGTAGTTTTTTGTTTACACCAGCGTGACTTTCATTTCACAGCGCCACAGACGTCAAATTATTACGCGTCTTTTGTGAATCGCTCAGATTGATGCCAGGAAGAAAAAGTATAATTCAGGTATATTTTCTTTTTTATTTATTTGAGAAGGCATGTGTAACGTGTGGTGACGTCAGCTGCTCTCGGAGCAGACCCTCAGGAGTCTGGACCTGCAGTGGAAACGCTCACCATCATTAACATAAGCGGCCCAAACCGCTCCAAAGTGAACGGTCTGGGGGACCCAGGCTAATGGAAACGTGCTTATGTGTGTGTGGTGTGTGTCCAGTGCAGACTCTGGAGTCCGGAGCATAACTCACAGAAGCTCATCTGCTCTGACAGCCAACACAAACGCACGAGTAACAGCTGAGCCGGAGACACGTGCACACACTCGACTCTTCTGGACTAAATCTCCATCAGACGAGCGGAGCAGAGACAGGAACCATTCTCCTGATAGTTGGGATTTCACGGCCTTTACAGAACCTCAGATATACACGTTCCCGCTCCCCTCCAGACCTGAGACTGAAATGTTCATGAGTGTATCTTTGTAAAGCACTTTGGTCATAGTTGAAAACTAGAACATTGCTATATATAAATATACTTTTTATATAATAGCCTACTTTATAAGGTCAATAAGTTAAATAAAGAAATGAATGTTTGTGTTGATTCAACTTGATAATGTGAGTCAAAGAAGATTCAACTTTGACTTTTGAGTTGTAAGAGAGACGAGAGAAAGAGAAGAGAGAGAGAGAGACGAGAGAGAGACGAGAGTGAAAGAGGAGAGAGAGTAAGAGAGAGAGCGAGGAGAGTGCGAAGAGAAGAGAGAAAGAGAGAGAGAGTGAAGAGAGAAAGAGAGAGAGAGAGAGATGAGTTTCCGGAGAGAGAAAGAACAGTGACAGAGAGAGAGAGGGAGAGAGTGAAGGAGAGAGAGAGAGTGAAGAGAGAGAGAAAGAAAAAGTGAAGAGCAGTAGAGAGAAGTGAGTGAAGAAAGACGCGAAGAAAGAGAGAGAGTGAAAGACAGAGAGAATAGACGAGTGAGGAGAGAGAGAGAAGAGAGGAGAAAGAGAGAGC